>BLSH010076090.1:693949-744046 GCA_018402905.1 Glandirana rugosa | reverse complement strand
TGAACACGAAAGTGAGTTCGGTACGACAGGATTTTGGAGACACTGTTTACCGGTCTTCCAATTAGGTAATAACTAAGATTACCCCACGACCACCCTCTCAGTCATTAAATGTGTCATTATCTAATGTCCAGCTAGTCCAACGGTTATCCTATTGGAGAAAATTGGGGAGGCCCCTGAATGTTACGTTATGTGTCAGTTCACAATGTTACTATTTGGGTCAAGAATAAATTGTCAATGTCAGGACGAGTGGTAATAACCGTGGGTACTTCAAATACATGTATAACACCTTATAGATGACTTCCTTTACATAGTTTAATTGGTTGTATAATGATGTCTATCGAACACAAACTGTTTTTTGACATTTACTATTTATTGTAAATTTTTCTATTTGTAATACTCCTTTTGTCTCTTTTGGTATTACGAACGGAACAGTCACCATAACCGTGGGAAACCTATCTGTAGTAATATGTTGGTTAATTTGATACATTTCCTTCAGTAGATATTCCACAATATGTACATAAACTTCATGGGTGCCAATAATGGTGAGCAGGACTGTAACTGTTAAATAAGAACTGGGTTTATCATTGTAACACTTGACTGTGTATTGCATTGTAAGTCCCCGGAGGGGTTAAAAGAGGTTATCCTATTGGCAACCTGATCGACCTGTAATCTATTACTGTGTAAATTACTGACTCTCCCACCAGCACCCCATTAGAATCAATAATGGATTAACCTTCTGGCCATTTGTCACAGAGGTTTTAGGACAGCATGGCTTGAGTGAAAGCACAAGTGATGACTTAAAGCTGAACATTTCTTTATGCATTTCTGACTTATTTCATATAACCCTGGCTAAAAAAAAAAAATCGTATATCTGTGCTCGGACCCAACAATAAGCTGCTGTGCACTATACCCATGACACTAGGTGTACATAAACAAAATAAAAAAAAAATTGCAGTGCTATAACAAGTGCATGTTAAATTCAATTTTACAAGATAACATATATTACATATAAATTATGCAGGTGAATTGCATCCATAAACAAATTGTAAACACCAGTGTACCAGTGTATAAAGTAAATGAAAAAAGTGTCTTAAAATTCCTCTGCCAAGTGTGAAAAGGAGGAATCCAAAGATAGCGGATGTGACACCCAGGAGATATTCACATAGGAGGCTTACCAGATAGCCAGTGATTGCCCTTATTCAGGAAGATCAATGAGCGCTTAATCAGATGACTCCAATATTAGAAACCCAAACATCAGCTCCAATGGCTCCAGGCAGCCAATTCACAGATCTATCACTCCTGTGACTCCAGAAAGGCAATCCCTGGGGTCCTCACCCACATCAGGGGTCATATAAATGCAAGACAAATGCTCTACATAGTGTAATATTGTAAAACTATTTCCATTCATTAGTAAAATATTGCACTTGGCTATAAAACATCAATGAACAGCGTGTATCACATCCAAAAGCCGCAAACAGGTATGTTTCCAATAGTAAAGATGGACGAACAATGATCACGCATGCGCTGTAGCGCGTGTGTGGCTCTTCCCTACGTGGTTTGTCAGAAGTAACATCATCATTTATATGTAATATATGTTATCTTGTAGAATTGAATTTTACATGCACTTGTTATAGCACTGCACTTTTTTCATTTTATTGTGTTACTCTGACTGACAAAGCAAAAGTACAACATTTAAAAAATGTAAGCGAAAAAGCATTTATTTGCGTTATCCCATCCCACTACCATGAATTTGCTGTGATTTTTGGTGCACTTCAAACCGTGGAACCTTAATTATCTTTTTTCTATAGCTTGAAATACGTTACAAATGTGAACCAGAGCCGCATTAGCCCCTTGGTGGAGTGCTACCAGGTCTGCTGTTGGGATTTTTAGATCTGCACACACATACTAGGGCCATTCTAGACAGAATTCAATTAACCTATCAGCATGCTTTTAGAAATCTCATTGAAAACTGGAAAACCCAGAGGAAACCCATGAAAACACTGCGTAAACAACCAAACTCCATGCAGATAGTAGTTGTGTATGTCATTTATTTTTGTATTGGTTGCTTTGTACGGAGGAAAAAGACAACTTGAGACCTAGCATTAAAACAAAGGCTGTCTACATTAATACCTGGTTTCTCTGTGTTGCACTACTATCTGTTCTAAACAACAGAGTTCAGTTCAATAGTGACTACTCTCCATACTCTTGCTGTGACTAGGATTAGCTATGGGCAGTGCTGGGATAACATCCCTTAGCACCTAAGGCAAAAAGGTCAACATTTGCCTTACTTCAGTGATTTATATACTACTTCATCAGTATAGGCTGCATATTTTCCCCCTCCTGCTGGAGCACCCAAGGCTGGTGCCCTCTATGGCTACCCCTCACCTTGGATCTAGCTGTGGGTAACTGGTCTGGAACTTTTGATGCAGGTACTGCTGCAGTCACCAAAAAAAAAAAAAAAAAATTCACATAGCTGCAGACACTTCAGTATCATATACATTTACTTGTGATCATACTAAACAGTAAGTGGCTTTGCTATTTGCTGTTGCTAGTAGAAAATGTGTGGATCTTTAAGTTTCATCGAGCAAGTCAAAAGAGCATTTGCAGCAGTGTACGTAAGAATCTAATACTCCCAATGTGCATTGGCAGCTATTGAGAAATTACAAGTTTAATCATGCTGTGCTAGGCACTGATTAAGATTATTATTTTACTTTCAGTAGCAAGTAATTGTGAAACATGTAGGTACTCAGGAGTGGGCTTCAAAGGCATCTTGGTACTTGTAGCTTCTTAAAGTGGACTAATCTTTTAATAACACATTACATTTCAATGTCCCTAAAAAATGTATTTGTCTTTTATTGTGACTTTGTCAGCATTTAGGACAAATTGATTTGACTCCCTCTAGACTTATTAGCTCCATCCTATCCCTATCTTAGCCTATATGCATGCAGAAAAAATAGAATAATGAACTCTTTTAAATATCTTGGAATTATAATCAACCCCCGCTCTATTCACCTCCACATCATTTGACTGAGTCTAATTGATGCAGGACTAGTGTTCTCTGTTCCAAGGTTTATGTTTTTACAGGGTCCCGCACACCCTTACTGGGGACAAACACTCCGTCTGCTTGTTATCCTCAAAAAATACAGAGAGACCGAGTTATGGTAGTTCTCCCCCACTGGCGCATGTCAGTTGGGGTATTCTAATCGGTCTGTGGGTTCTTTACACACAGATTACACATGATACACATGGATTACACATGAGATTACACATGAGATTACACATGGATTACACATGAGAAAAAAAGTGAAGTACAGGCTTCGTAGGACACATGTCCATACCTCTGCCCAGCAAAACTTTAACTGGATCATTGTCCACTTACAACCCCCCTCTCAGAACCTACTCCAAGCCCTACTCCCCCCTAGTTATACAATAGTACACACCCTACACCCTCACTTTTGCCCCTATTAGCCACCTTTTAGTGCTTCATCATGGCAATAAATCCCCCCTCACCAGATAACCAAGTATGAAAGTCATATCTTAGACTGTTAAAGGCCTACAATCACCCAACAAAAGTATGGCAATTCTCCTCCACCTGAAACATATTAAAGCAGACATTGCTCTGCTCCAAGAAACACATCTCACTACAGCTCTGGGTAGGACAGGTATTTGGGTCACTGGTAGTCAAGGGGAAGGCAGGAGTCCTCCTATTACACAAGAATCTCCCATGCGAAGTGACCTCGGTGCAAGTAGACACAGAGGGCCGCTCAATCACGGTGAGAATCAAAATATCTAACCGCGAGTGGGTGATTTCAAATATCTATGCACCTAACTCCCTCTCTAAACAATTCAGCAACTTAACATGTAGCCTTGCCCCACACCTCCACCTCCCACTGCTTTTAGCTGGGGACCCCAGATAGTTGGGAAGACAAACTGCTCGAAACCCACCTAGCTCCCCCTCCCACCTAAAACATTTTACCGATGCCCTCCAACTGATAGATATTTGGAGGTTAACACATCCTGAGGGTAAGGAGTACACCTTTTTCACCTCCACACAACTCGCTGTTGAGGATAGCCTACATACTCCTGAACTCTCTCATCCTTAATCGCATTTTAGATCCATGCATCCACAACATAGCCATATTGGATCATGTACCGATATCGGTACTTGTACATGGCCTCACGGACCAGGGTTCCACAACAATCTGGCGTTTCCCCTCGTACCTTGCATAGGACGAAACCCTGAAACAGATCATCTGGGACACTTGGAAGGAATTACAACCCCAAGGTGAAAGACTATTTAAAAAACAATCTAGTCCAGATTCTGCACAAAGTTAAGCTTAAAAGTAAGTGTTGGAATACTCTTCCTCTCTCAGTTGTGTAAAAGGTCAATTTGGTCAAGATGATTTGGGCCCCCCAATGTCTATATAAGCTACACAATTCACTAGTATGGGTTATTCAATTTTGGTTGAAGAAAAAATATCACATAAAGTGAAAATCTGGCACATTAAAAAGCTGCTAGTGCCCGGTTCCTAACTTAGGCACACTAGATCACATGGTCACTGGCAAGCAATCATTATAGATTACAGAGTCTGTTGTTTTTTGTCTAAAATATCCTAACATTTAGGCAGGCATTGGGATAGGAGTAAAAAACAAAGCATAAAGGTAACCAATATGGCTTCCCCTGTGTGCACAGATAATTACAAAGTAAACACAGAAAAATAATCTTTATTACATTATTAAGTTTACATTGATAATGTTAACATATATACATAGAGCTTATTTTTTTTGCATGCGTAGCTAAAATCATTAGAAAGTTGACATTTTCCTTTTAATTGTTGAAGAGGAGTAGGCTGCCCGCCCTTTTAATGCAGAAGCTGATGTCAGACTTCTAATTGCCTATATCAACGAAAATAAAATATTATTTCTTCAGCCTGATGCTTGAACTTTAGAGAAAATGTCTATTAGATCTGAGATGCAAATTATCTTACCAGTGAAATGGTTCAGTAATCACTGACTGCAGCATGGAGAAAATGATATGCAACATATGGGGTGTTTCTGGAACGTATATCGGTTCTGTGCGGTATAATGTACAAGTTTCCAAGGCTTGCTGCAATCAAAGCAAGTCATCTTTGACCTCTCTGTAAGGCAGGGTTGACAAACTATTTCATCAGTAAAGATAAAAGAAAACATCAAAAGTCATACTTTCTAAAAATATCATTTTTTAGGTGTGAAACAACGTAGATTTATGAGGAGGAGCAAGGAATGTGAATTAAAGTACATCTAAAGCTAAAACTTTATTTCTCAATTTTGGATAGAGGGTGAGAGGTTAGAACCTCCGGTCAGGTTTTTATTAATGTGGAAAGATTCAGTTGCACTGTTTGTCCTGGGGACCATTGTCATTGCTACTGAAGGTAACTTAAAGTGGAACTTAATTGTATCTGAGCACCACAAATTGATAATGCTATATCATTTATTTTTAATATTCAAAGCAAACTCATCCATGCATGTCTTCATGCTTTATCTTGTTGAGAAAACACCTCCACGGATTTAGTCGCTGCTATCTTCAGTGAAAGCAAATGATTCATGTTGCATTTACTTCCTGATATCCATCTGCCCTTAGCAAAGGCATGCCGGCAAAAAGGGTGTGCTTAGCTGAGAAAACACCTTCTCCCCTCCTGCAAATAAAAGAAAAATATGTTCATGAAGATGCCTGTGATGCATGACATACTTTTTCCTAGGCCAGAAACCAGGAAGCAACTGAGGACATTCTAGCAGCATATGGACTAAAAATAGTTAATGCTGATAGATGATACATTACCATATATTTTATTTATTTACATTATTTGTAATTCCATAATTTTATATATTAATTGTATGCACTTTATCTAACACTTATATAACAATCAGGTTCTTATTATTAAGTCAAAGGTCAAGTTTAGGGGTTTTAATGTGTTTTAAATAATAATTTGTTAATAAAGTTTTAAAACTTGGACATGTTCTAGTGCCAGTGGTATTTTTTTTGGGGTGGACGACAAACAGTACACAAAAAGCCACCCCCCTGGTCGGGTCCCCCGCACCTCCTCCCTGGTTGGTCGGTCACCTGGCCTCAAGATTTCCCCTGGGCTTCCCTCTGGGTGGCCAGCTTCCCCTGTGTCTCCTCCCCTCTTCCTCCCAGTGGCCAGCGTAGCTTCTCCTTTCGTTCAATCGGGACCCACTTCCTGATTGGCTGGGAGGAGAATTAGTGTGACAATAATGGATATTCGCTAGTGTTACACAACTGGGTGGGCACCGGGCGCAGTGCTCTGCGCCCGAGCTCACCCGAGTTTGAAGCCTATTAGAGACTCTGGCTCTAATCACGTGCTTAAAAAAAACACCTATTCCATTGGAATCCATGCATATGGCACATTGCATGTAGATTAGGGCTGGACACAAGGATGAAGGGCGGCGCCCATGCTCCCCTTATGGATGGGTCACCACTGTCTAGTGCCAAAACCCCCCTTATTATTTCACATTTTTTACAGAAAAAGAAAAAAATAGTACAATTTATTATTACATTTTGACAAATTCACCCCACCCATCCTTATTCACTGATGTGGAATGGTGCCATCCATTTGAGATAGCTCATGGCAGTTTTTTGGCACCATAAAAAAGTATTGCTAATAGGCTGCTATGGGATTCAGCACTTTACTCTTAGGCTTATCAAGCAAGCCTAATAGCATTTGTAGACAAACCAGCTTGAATTTAGCAGTATAAACATCTGTAGCCTTGGAATCTATACTACAGGAGATAACTAGAGCTATACATAGGAGAAGATGCTAGCTGGAAAAGATGTATATTTACCTGCCCTTGTAAAGAGGCTCAGCATCTCACAATCAAATCTGCTTTTCACAGAGCACAAGTGGTGACCTATGTTCATTTCATACTAGCCAGATTCTTATCAAGGATTCAATTTATTTTATCACAGCAAACCTTCCAAAAAGCAGCAAATAAAAGCCTCTTAATCCAGGAATAACATATGAAAGAGAGGTTAATACTGCTTCAGAGCCTGGAATACATTCTGCTTGCAGACTAGGAAGGCAAGGCAGGATAATGTTACCTTTATCCTACCATCAGCAGCAGCCTGCAGATCTTACGTAGAGATAGCAAGCTGGAAACTAAAGGGAAAAGCTTCATTACATGATGTGTAGTCGTCATCGAATGTCCTCTACAAGAAGACTTTGCACACTTTGATTTCATTGAAACCTGTTTTTTTTTTTTAGTCCCACTAACTAAATTCAGTATTCATTTTCAGCATTGTGGGGGGCTGGAGGTGACATTTACTTTATTTGCAGTTTATGTTGTTGGTCTATGGCTGAGAATGAAGAGATCCTCTAAACCCCAAGCATTGGTACATTTCGATTGTGTGTGCTTTGGGTTTTATTTTCTTTTTACAATATCTGATAAATTCTTCAGAATAGGAGGAACAAAGACTTGAGGTTATAAAAGTACCAGTGTGAGGACAATAAGCAACTTTTTTCCTGCCGGTGTCACAGGTTCTAGATAGTCACTCTTCTTAGTAAGACACCTGAGATGCTTGTTGGGATCTTTCTCTGAAATCTGTAAGTAGTGTAAACTGTTCCTTTTATTTTGTTAGAGTTTTTAACTTGGAATTATCTGTCTCCTCCCTATGACCTGTCAACATAAAAAAAAGTTTGTGACATGGCAGCCTCCAAACATGATTAGGGTTGAGTGAAATGGGGAATTTTTGCTTTATCAACAAAGCCATGTTTCACAGCAATGGGGTCTGCCAAAACGTTTTTTTTAAAGTCATGCCACACAGCAATAGACTTTGCCATAGGTTTGTTAGATAAACTATGGCACACAGCATTGGGCTCTGCCATAGCTTTGTTGATTAAAGCCATGTCACACAACATTGGGCTCTGCCATAGCTTTGTTATATAAAGCCATGTCACACAACATTGGGCTCTGCCATAGCTTTGTTGATTAAAGCCATGTCACACAACATTGGGCTCTTCCAGAGCTTTGATATATAAAGCCATATCACACAGCAATGGGCTCTGCCATAGCTTTGTTGATTAAAGCCATGTCAGACAACATTGGGCTCTGCCATAGCTTTGTTGATTAAAGCCATGTCACACAACATTGGGCTCTGCCATAGCTTTGTTGATTAAAGCCATGTCACACAACATTGTGCTCTTCCAGAGCGTTGTTATATAAAGCCATATCACACAGCAATGGGCTCTGCTATAGCTTTGTTATATAAAGCCATGCCACACAGCAATGGGGTCTGCCACAACTTTGTTAATTAAAGACATGTTGCATAGCAATAGGGTCTGTCAATGCTTTGTTATTTAAATCCATGTCACCCAGCAATAGGCTTTGCCATAGGTTTTTTAGCTAACCTATGCCACACTGCATTGGGCATTGCCATAGCTTTGTTAATCAAAGCCATATCACCCAGCAATGGGGTCTATCATAGCGTTCTTATATAGAACCATGTCACCAAGCCATGAGGTCTGCTGAAGGTTTGTTTTATAAAACCATATCTCCCAGCAATGGAGTCTGTCATATCTCTATTAAAAGCGCGTCGCGGGGCTTTGTCATAGCATTGTTAATTATAGCCATGTCGTCCAGCAATGGGGTCTGCTATTGCTTTCTTAATTCAAACATTGTCACACAGCAATAGGCTTTGCCATAGCCTTATTATCCAAAGCCATGTCACACAGCAATGTGGTCTGCCATAGCTTTGTTATATAAAGTAATATTCCACAGCAATAGAGTCTGACATTTTTTAAAATAACAAAACCACCGGGGAGTAAAAGCTAGGAGCCCCATTTCCTTATATCCTGGCAGGTCACGGAACTGGAGCAATTATGGACATGAAACATATGAAAAAGAAGGGAGGGCACACTGACCTTGTGCATTACCAAAAATAATTTTAATAAGGTAAAAAACAGAAATGGTTATACTCACATACAAACGTGGTATACAAGCATATAAAGGCAACAGCATACATCAGACTGTTTCTTTCGAGTCTAAGGTAGGAACCAAAGATACCGGAGGACCTGGTGGTGTTGCAGAGTAGCTAAGGCGTTTTGAGGGAGGACCCTCTTCTTCAGAGCCAAAGTGATCACCATCAGGTCCTCCAGTATCTTTGGCTCCTACCTTAGTCCCGAAAAAAACAGTCTGATGCATGCTGTTGCCTTGATATGCTTGTATATTCCACGTTTGTATGCTGAAAATGACAGACTTCTTAATCTGAAGTTCAAAAATATATAGAGGACCGTGCTGAACAAAATCCCTTGTATAGGGGTATTTTGTATAAGAAATTGCGAGTAGGTACCCGACTCCCAATGCCTCTGGTTGGCAGGGTGTGGAAACTCTGGTGGTGGGCCCTCTTGCGGGGCCAGGGCTGCTACCCCTGGAAATGACTGGGAACATCGTATCACATATGCGGTCAGAGGGTAAATGGAAAGGAGCGCCCAAAATGTTGAGGTAAAAATAGATTCAATTTTGATTTTATTTGGTTAAAAGCAAAAAAATGAAGCCAACGCGTTTCGGGGGTCCAACAAACTCCCCCTTCTTCAGGGCTACTGCTGATGCTTATTTCTTCAAGTATCTCTTATCCGTTAGGAAGCTAAAATCTGTTGGAGTAGCATGCCGCACCGCTACTCCAGCAGATTTTAGATTCCTAACGGATAAGAGATACTTGAAGAAATAAGCATCAGCAGTAGCCCTGAAGAAGGGGGAGTCTGTTGGACCCCCAGAACGCGTTGGCTTCATTTTTTTGCTTTTAACCAAATAAAATCAATATTGAATCTATTTTTACCTCAATGTTTTGGGCGCTCCTTTCCATTTACCCTCAGACTTCTTACTCTGGCTCTGTTCCTCCATATACTAACTAGTCTACTAAACATACTAAAAGTGGTTGTAAAGTCATAATTTTAACCACTTCACCCCCGGAAGGATTTCCCATGTTAGCACCAGAGCACTTTTTGCGATTCGGCACTGTGTCGCTTTAACTGACAATTGCGCGGTAGTGCGACGCATTTGCAAACCATGAGAGTTTTTACATTTTTTTTTTACTGGTAATGGTGGCGATCTGTGATTTTTATCAGGACTTTGATATTGGGGCGGACATGTCGGACATTTTTGACACTTTTTTGGGACCAATGACATTTATACAGCAATCAGAAATTTAAATATCCACTGATTACTGTATAAATGTCATTGGCAGTGAAGGGGTTAACCTGCAGGGGGAGATCTAGGGGTTAACTGTGTTCCCTAGGCGTGTTCTAACTGTAAGGGGGCTGGGCTACCATGGGCATAAGAGATCTAACTGATCCCAGTGACAGGGATCAGTAAATCTCTTACATGCCCACTGACAGAGCGTGTCTACATCAGCGGTTCCCCGTTATTTCTCTCTGGCAGGTCATCGCGGCTCGCCGGCAGACATCGGGTCCTCCCGAGCCACAGGCACACTCCGGCAGAGTGCGGTGGGCACGAGAGCGCTTATATACGGCGATTCGCGGGACAGAGCCACTCTGCAGCAGTACATATACTGCGCGTGGTCGGGAGCCAGTTAACGGAAATAAAAAAAGGTGTTATACTTAACCTGGCACAGAGAGGCCCCCAACCTTCCTTTTGTGGGGTCCCATGCCAGCACGCTCTGTTCCACCCCCTCTGTGTGCATCACCATAGAAAGCTGCTTCCTATGGGGTAGACATGCAGGTGTGATCCTGAGTCGGGCTGTTTGTGTCTGTAGACACAGTGGCTCAGTTCCACCCCTAGCCCCCCACTATGTTCTCACTGGATTTGACTGACAGCAGCCAATGGCGCCCTCTGCTTTCATCCAAGCTTGGAAGAGAGGGAAGAAAAGAACTGCAGATAGGCACAGCACTAGAACAATACAAGACTCAAATAAGTATTTGGGGAGGGGAGGGGGGAGGAATAGCAACTAGAAGATTTTTTTAACCTTTATTTATAGAATACATTAAGGTAAAAAAAACCTTTTGACTTTGGAAACACTTGAACTTAGATCGTTGTATAGACTCATCTGCTGCTAACCCTGTATATACTGTGCTTATATGTTAATATACTCAGATTGTCCTATGATCTACTCTCTAGCCTTTCTTCATGAAGAAGTTGTAAAAACCTACGTACAACCTTGTATTGTCTGTTGTAAAAATGACTTCCATACTTGGCTATTTCCACCTTTTAATTTCCCCCACTTGATTCCACCAAAGTGTCACAGCAAATTGGAAAACTAAAGAAATTATTTAATTAGTTGCCAATGTTAACAAATGTTCTATGGGTTTTTTTTCAACCCCGTATTCGTATACATATATATATATACAGTATCTCACAAAAGTGAATACACCCCTCACATTTTTGTAAATATTTTATTATATATGTGACAACACTGAAGAAATGACAATTTGCTACAATCATAGGTGTGTGCAGCCTATTGCATTAGGGTGTGCACCCCATATGTATTAAAACATGGATGGTGTTAGTAGGGCAGAGATTAGTGTCAGTAGGACAGTGGATGGTCTCAGTTGTTTTTTATTTTTAGTCCGGTTTAGAATTTATTATATATTATTTGCTATTTTGTGGGTTTGGGTTACCCTGATGTGTTTAGCCACAATTTAGCCTAGTGGCATCTTGGGCTTGAACTGAGTATACCAACCCTATCTAATACCTAAGTGTGTTGTATGCTTCTACCAATATTATGTGCTTGATATCCCACATTTGCTGATTTGTCCTTTGAAAACCAAATCATTCCAGCATGACCACTGCCTTGCTAAAGAATGTGAGGGTAAAAGTGATGGACTGGCCAAGCATTTCCCCAGACCTAAACCCTATTGAGCATCTGTGGGGCATCCTCAGACAGAAGGTGGAGGAGCGCAAGGTCTCTAACATCCACCAGCTCCGTGATGTCGTCATGGAGGAGTGGAAGAGGACTCCAGTGGCAACTTGTGAAGCTCTGGTGAACTCCATGCCCAAGAGTTTTAAGGCAGTGCTGGAAAATAATGGTGGGCACACAAAATATTGACACTTTGGGCCCAATTTGGACATATTCACTTGGGGGTGTACTCACTTTTGTTGCCAGCGATTTAGACATTAATGTCTGTGTGCTGAGTTATTTTGAGGGGACAACAAATTTTCACTGTTATACAAGCTGTACACTCACTACTTTACATTGTAGCAACGTGTCATTTCTTCAGTGTTGTCACATGAAAAGATATAATAAAATATTTACAAAAATGTGAGGGGTGTACTGACTTTTGTGAGATACTGTATATATCAAACGACACCTCTATTTTACTGTGTTGCTTTCATTTCCATTGTTCCATTCATCCAGTTTAGCTGGCTGCTCTCATTACTAAATACAGTTGCTGGAATCCACTTATTTTCCATCCGTGAATCTGAGTCCTTAAAATGCAGGACATTGGTACCTGATTCCACTCCCTGCCGATTTTGCAAGACCACTACAGGCCCAGCCACATACACTGGAGCAGCCATTCCCAACCAGGGTTCCTCCAAAGCAGTTGCTTGAGCTGCAGCTGATTGCCCTCTGATTTGATTATGCCTGTATAGTTCCAGGCACAGCACCACTTGGCACAGCCAGCAACATGATAGCAGTGACCGTTTTTGCTGCCTGTAAGGGTGACATTCCGAATACTACTGTAGAAAGCCCAAAAACCAATAAAATA
Source organism: Glandirana rugosa (assembly GCA_018402905.1). Classification (NCBI taxonomy): domain Eukaryota; kingdom Metazoa; phylum Chordata; class Amphibia; order Anura; family Ranidae; genus Glandirana; species Glandirana rugosa. The sequence goes on along the minus strand of BLSH010076090.1, from coordinate 731,330 downwards.
CTGTCCCATTAAGCATTATGAACAATCAAAGACAGCCATTCTTAACCAGGATTCCTCCAACAATTGCTAGGAGTTAGCTGTGGCTAAGTGACCTCCAATTTGATGTTGCCTGTATAGTTCTGGGTCCAACGCCTTTGGCAGAGCCAGCTGCATGACACCAATTAAAATTTTAGCTGTCTGTAAGGGTGACATAATGACCACTATAGAGGGGGCATTCTTCCCACTAACCACCAATATAAGAGGCATGTTTTCAATGACCCCCAATGAATTAATTTTAGCAGGGGTTCCCTGAGACTTAACAATTATGTCAAGGAATCCCCTGGGGCTAAATGGTTGAAAATGGTGCACTAGAGCATGATAGTCAGTCATCATAGCATAGCACAAAATTATTTTACAAAGAGAAGGTTAAGTGATAAGCTTAGCTTATTTGGCTGCAATGGGTTTTATAAACCTCATATTAAAAGTACTTAGTATTCTTCCTAAATTTTGCAAAGTTCTAATATTTCCATAGACTTATTGAACTACTGATTCTCTGCATGATAAAATGTTATCAGGATAATGCTTGAGGATCCAAGATAAAGAATGCAAAACAAGATATCTGACTCAAACATTTCATGTACAATGTATTTTCCTGTACAGCACTAGTTCCCCAGCTTGTTGCGGCATTAAAAATTGCACATGTGAGCTCCATTAACCATTCAAAACAGGTCAAGAAGACAAACCATTAAACATGTAAATAGCTGAATTAATAGTCACCGCAAAAACAAGTCGATTCCCCATTTACTAAACTGCCTATTGATCAATAATTGTTATTCAATGAAATTCCACTTCATGACTGTCAACGACTTTTGTACTATAATGGATTAGTCCATCTTCCTATGCTCAAGGCATCATGTTGGTAGCATTCAGTCATGGGGTGGCTTTAAAGTGACTGGTAAAATTAAACGGGTAATAACAATAACTAAGGTTTATACAATTGACCTTTTCTAGTTAACTGTTGCCAAAGACATGCAGACAAAATTTAGGTTGCTACTAGTGATAATCAAATCTGCCTGGGTTCCATTCACCAAGGGCTCAGTGAATCCTACTAAAAACCTTTCAAATCTGAACTTAGCAGTTATTGAAATCTCTTAGCAGTTATTGAAATCCATAGTGGTGGGGGAGAATCATTTTAGTAAATTCTGGCTGATATTTATGCTAATAGGCAAGTTTAAAAAAAGGCTTTGGAAGCTGTGCACTGTCATGGGGGACATGTGCAAATGCTAAAATATGTTTTAAAATGCTGTACAGTTGAGAGAATGTTATTTACATGTGGATTTGAGGTCACCATGGAAAGTACACATATAAGGCTGATGGCATAATTAGCTCAAAAGTGTGACCTGTGACTTCTATGTCAGAGTTAGGGGATCATTTCCCAGCCGGGATTCTGGACAGCAGTGCAGATTCAGCAGTGGGCCAGATTCTACTCCTCCAGATGCAAAATGGAGACATATATTTGGTAGTTGATTGTTTACAGATTGTCCATTCAAAAGTGACATTCCAGTATGGAGTCTTATGGGTTGAGTTTCCTGGTAGGTTCTTATATCTCCAGGGGATGCCAGCTTTGAAACCTCCTTGTGACAGTTCCTTGCTGGCCAAGTGGCCATGCATAGTAGATGTTCAAATTAATGTTTGTATAAAATATATGGGTACATTTGATGATTTGATGAATATCATTCGAAAGTACTGTACTTGAAAATTTAGTTTGCTTTTAACATTTGGTTTTGAAATTAATGTAATTTCCTAAAGGAAAACCACACAGACTGTTAGAACTTATTTGTTCAAGAAGAATTTTGCATGCTGCTCCTTTGAATTGTCTAGTCACTGCAGCATCCTAATGTCTATATGAACCTACTAACAGTTAGAAAATGGCACAAATGTTCTTAAAACAAATCATTTTGGATGAAATGCTACTAATGCATGGCCAGCTTTAGACTGTTGGACATCAGCCTTATTTGGGTGTCCTGCTGTTGAAGTACAATAAAAATCCAGCAGGGAAAGTGGGATGTTATTTGTAAAGGACACAGCAAGTGTGCAGATCTAAAAACTGACCTATAGTGACACTGATTGGGCAAATTGATTGCACAATCTCCTTTTGATCTACCTCATGTCCCAATATACAGTATAACTGGATATTTTAAAAAAAAAGCTTTAGCTTTTATTATAAAAAAACAGTCCTTGAGCTGCCAATGTTGATAATTTGTAATCTCCCTCCTGCAGGCAGGAGGAAGAATTTCCCCAGTCTCCTTTCCACCATTGTTTAGACTGCAGCGTTGAAACAGGTCAGAAGGTGAGAGCTACACCATGGACTGATCTATGTCATAGCCAAGAACTACACTGGCACCAGGATTGACATGTATTACACTAGTTCCATAGAGCAGTGGTTCTCAACCCTGTCCTCAAGTACCCCCAACAGGCCATGTTTGCAGGTTTTCCTTTATCTTGCACAGGTGCTTTAAATAAGAGTCAATGGCTTGGTATTTTGGACAGCTATTTTATCTAAGAGAAATTCCCAAAACATGGCCTGTTGGGGGTACTTGAGGACAGGGTTGAGAACCACTGCCATAGAGTACAACATTATTTCCACCAGAGCACGTCTACGTGCAAGCATCTCAGTCCAGTAGAGAGGTGCTGACTGATGCCTGAACAAGGATGGATCTTTCCTTCTTGAGCAAAAAGCAGATGAAGGAGTATTGGGAATACTCGGATCCCTGCAACCTGGAAGTTGTATACTTTTATGCAGGATGCATGTGCTTAACATGAAAATATATGTCTTAATAAAAGTCCACTTTAAGAGGAAGTTCTCTTCTTGCATGCAATAATGGAATTAAACTAGCACCAAACCGCTGAGTTATTCCGCTAATTTACTTCGTACAACAAACTTTAAATTTGCTCTAGACTAATACGCAGGCACATCAAGAAAGGACAATCAAAGTAAATTGTATTAAAAGAAATCCATAAGCCCTAACCTTGCAGTTCTGCATTTAACCTCTCCCCGATGACTGTCTGTCAAGAAGGGCCAAAGTGTCAGTCCATTATAGATTTACATAATACAATTTTAATTGATTTTCACCAATTAAAATGAACTGCCTGTTTGTTGACCACTGCTATTGATAAAGAAAACAGCAAAGCTGAGGGAATTTGCTGGGAGATTGTCCCCGAGAGTGTTATATTGAACCCAACATGGTCATTTCTGTCCGCTGAATGAAATGCAGAATCTTGCTTGCATAGTAAACTAGCATAATATGACTGCATTGTAATATTGAGCTATGGGCATACAGCTGCACGTCAGCTGCTTCTAATTCCCGACCATAACAATGTAACAGTAATTACTTAGTGCTTCACCACCAGCTGTTTCACAATCAAAAACCTTTCCATTACCATACAAACAATTGCCAAGCTCTATGGAAAGAGTGGAATAAATTAAAAGAAACCTGGACTGAGAGAACTGTGGAGGCTGCCGTTACTCTACAAGTGGTAGCTGCTTAGTTTTAAAACTTGCTGGTAGTTCATAGTTCCATTAAGATTTGATAGTGTTTATTAACCACTTGCCGACTGCCTGCCGCGGATTGACGGCGACAAAGTGGTTCGATATCGCGAAACGCCGTCACTTGACGGCGGTTGCGAGATCGCGTATCATAAGTGCGCGCGCCGCCAGAGGCGCTCTCGCTGGGTTCTGGGGGAGCCGGGGAGTGGGTAAGGCAGACTCAATGTAAACACATGGATCTCCGTTCTGACAGGGGGAAGGAATGTGATTGCAGGCTTCCTGTATATGAGAGCCGCGATCACTCCCCTCCCCAAGCCAGCCCAGCCTTCATACAGTTGGAACACACAAAGGGAACATAGTTAACCCCTTAGAGCGCTCCCTGCAAGTTAAACCCTTCCCTGCCAGTGACAATTATACAGTAATCAGTGCATTTTCATAGCACTGATCGCTGTATAAATGCCAATGGTTCCAAAAAAGTGTTAAAATGGTCCGACATGTCCGCCGCAATATCACGGTCCGATAAAAATCGCAAATTGCCGCCATTACTAGTAAAAAATATAAAAAAGTAAAAACCTCATAAATGAATTCTCATAATTCGTAAACGCGGCAACTTTTGCGCAAACCAATCAATATACGTTGATTGTGATTTTTTTTTACCAAAAATATAAGGAAGAATATAAATCAGCCAAAACCGATGAAAAAATTTTTTTTTTATATTTTTTTGGATTTGTATTATAGCAAAAAGTAAGAAATATTGGGTTTTTTTTTGTAAAATTGTCGCTTTTTTTTTGTTTATATCAGTGATCAGAAATGACGCAGAGGTGATCAAATACCACCAAAAGAAAGCTCTATTTGTGGGGAAAAAAAAGGACATAAAATTTGTTAGGGTACAACGTCGCATGACTGCGCAATTGATAGTTAAAGTGGCGCAGTGCCAAATCACAAAAAGTGCTCTGGTCCTAACATGGGAAATCCTTCCAGGGCTGAAGTGGTTAAGCCCTAACATAGATATCCTATTGGATCTCATTGCGATTCTCGTAACATGCACTGCTGAAGCCCTGAGGAGAGGAAGGCCTTCCCCTGAAACACATTGGTTATATTTGATGCTCTTAACCGAAAAACATTTCAAAGCAAAGTGTTAAAATTATCACAGGTAGGTGTCTGACATTTGTGATCTTCCCTGCAGAGTATGTTCTCCACTGTGCAGACCTGCTGCAGTTATATAGTACTGAGAGTTATGGACCATCATGCTCATACTATTTGCAGCTTATAACATATAGGGGTTGATTTACTGAAAATGGAGAGTGAAAAATCTGATGCAGCCTAGCTTCATCTTGTGTAATTAACCACTTCAGCCCGGAAGGTTTTACCCCCTTAATTGTGTGGTCATGTGATGCTGTACCCAAATAAACTTTATGTCCTTTTTTCCCACAAATAGAGCTTTATTTTGTTGGTATTTGATCGCCTCTGCGGTTTAGATTTTTTGCACTATAAACAGATCTAATAACAAAAATGTAACAAAAATTTGTATTCTGCTACATATTTTTGGTAAAAAAATCCCAATACGCGTGTATAGATTGGTTTGCCCAAAAGTTAATGTGTCTGCAAACTATGGGATATTTTTATGACGTTTTTTTTTTCACTAATAATGGCGGCGATCAGCGATTTTTAGTGGGACTGTGACATTGTGGCAGACAACTCTGACACCTAGCTGACACTTTTTGGGGACCAGTGACATTATTACAGTGATTAGTGCTAAAAATATGCACTGTTACTGTACTAATAACACTGGCAGGGAAGGGGTTATTAACATTAGGGGCGACCAAAGGGTTAAGGGTGTCCCTAGGAGGTGCTTGCTAACTGTGTGGGGGATGGTCTGACTGGATGAAGACAGACATACATGTTCCTGCTTAGTAGGAACACACAATCTCTATAATCTTCCCTACCAGAAGGGTGATCTGCCTTGTTTACAGCCAGATTGCTGTTCTGCCTCTCTGGGGAATGATCACGGGTGGCCAGTGGACATTGGGTCCCCCGGACCCACTGATTGGCTCCCCCTCTGTCCAATCAGCGTGCGCCCCCAGTGTCCATTGCATGAAATGACGTACAGGTACATCATTTCATGCTATAGAGCTGACCTGCCGCAGTACACGAGCGCTAGATGTTTGGCAAATGGTTAATCGGGAGCTCCTATTGAAGTCAATAGGGACTAAAAATGCTCCCAAATGCCTCAAGTTGCCTTTTTGAGCTTCAACTGACAATCTTTAGGGATTTTTGCACTTTGAAAAGGTTTTGTTGTTTTAAGTAGGTTTTAGTGTAGCTCTGCTTCCTGTGTTATTTGTTTGCCTTGCCTGGTAATGAGCTCACATGTTGGGGCTGCAGTTTGTAGTGTCATGGCCGATTGATTCAGCTATGTCCATATATTGCTTCAGCTAGCTTGTCCTTGTTCTCTAGACTGGGACAGGCAGCTTTTTGTTCAGAATCACACAGTGGGATTGATTTACTAAAACTGGAGTGTGCAAAATCTGGTGCAGCTGTGCATGGGTAGCCTAATCAGCTTCTAACTTCAGCTTGTTCAATTAAGCCTTGACAAAAACACTGGAAGCTAATTGGTTTCTATGCAGAGCTGCACCAGATTTTGCAAACTCTAAATTCAGTAAATCAACCTCTATGTGTCTAACAAATTTAATGTGGTATTTCGAGTTGACAGGTGTCATTGCCTGTGAAACGTTGCTGCAATGTTGTCTACATTTTTTGGATTCTTGCATTTTATAAAGTACTTGGCTTTCATGGATATTGGTGTGCAATCATCTCTACAAGTTTATCCTCATATTGTGTGGTTACAAACTGGATCAGCACCCATACTATAACTAGGTTAAGTGGTGTGGACTAACCTGGAGTGCTGTAATTCTCTGCAAATACTTGGCTCGTGGTTGTGACGCATTATTTCCACTATGATTTACCACTCAGCAAAAAAATAAAAAATAAAAAGGCATGCGCAGGATCACCTAAATAACAACAGGGGTTGTTCAGCTGCACTTTGAAAAGTGATTCACCGCCAATTGATTGTCAGAGGGCGGTAAGTGAGAAGTTAGCCTTAGCCACATATACAGGTCTGTAGACATCATGCTGCCTTAGGAATGTCTGAATGATGACACACTTTTAAAAAATGTGATTACGCACTGCTGTGTGTGTTGGTTGCATCCCAAAATATCACTGGAACAAAACAAAAAGCAAAGGGATCCAAACAAGGACAAAGCTGCACCTCAATTCATTGTGACAAAAATAATACATTTTTTTAGCAGTCTGAAAGGCAGCTGGAAAAATAAGACAAATTACTCATGGTAAGAAAAACCCTAATCCATATAATAAAATAAACCATATATACCCCACACCCACAGAATGCATTCCTACCCATCATGTTCCTCCCTGAACCCCCATTCTGTTGCAAAATTTAGCCAAAGGTAGGGATAAAAGTAATCGAGAGTCTTTATGTCACAAATCTGCTAATTTCATTAAAATGTCCCCATCCCACTAAAATTACCCCTACCCCAAAAAACTAACAAAATAGAGGTTTATTCCCTTCTCTCCTCAACCCCCCCCCCCCCCAAAAAAAAGCTTTGCCTTCAGATATATATTATATATTCAAAAGAGAACTAAGAAAATACTGTCACCATTTATCAATTTTAAGACTTGATGCTGCCCCCTGTAACCCTGTTCCCCTAGGCAGGTAGCCCATAAGTGCCAATATAATCAAAGCCACTTTTGTTGAAAAAAAACATTCCCCTCTGGATAATCTATGTGCACTGCAAGGATTTTGACAAACTTTGTTGCAGATTCACACCTTTTGTTATTCTGAAGAAATTCCTGTGTGTTTCTCTGTGTCCATGTGCACAAGTGAGTCTAATGGTAGGGGTTTCATAATTATCAACCAGCTGCTGCACCTGAGGCTCTAATGAGGAAAATTGCAGGGTCAGCATCCGTTTAGATGTGATTTCCAAGTGGGAGTATTTTGTTACAGGGGATGCCTGAAATCTGACTTGTATCGTGCAGACTTCTGGGAGAATCAGTGAGCTGATCACACAAGCAGGAAATTATGTTTCTGGGGGGCATTCTGTATACATTTTGTATTGTAGCTGTATACATTTTGTAGGTAGCTGTATTGGATTGCATTTTACAGAAAATTGCAGAGCTGCAGATTGAAAAGGAAAGGTCACTTTTAATAACAATTAATTAAAATATGACTTGTGTTGCACTTGTATATGCTATATTATTTTTTTTTTTTATTTGCTATTTTTTCCCATGAAAGTGGAGTTATCCTTTAAATCAGCCATCTTTTAACCACTTCACGCAAATTGCTGTTTATAAACGGCGGTTGGGAGAAGTGGAAGTATCGGGGTATAGTCTGCAGCTACAGGCTATACCCTGGTATCGTTTTTTTAGAGCAGGCGATCGGCTATCTGGTGATAATGGGCGACCTGACTCTAGAGCCATTCAGCCGTTATCACAGACAGCGGGAGGGGACATCCCCCTTCCCGCCCACCGCTCTTCCCTGGGCCACCCATCCCACCGGGAGAACGGAGGGTCCATCCGGCGCATTCACCAGCTGCGTGGAGTCCCAACGTTACTTCTGGTTTACTCGGTGGCCAATGGTGCCGATTTTTAAAAAATGACAGTATTCAGAATCACAGTTTTTGGTGATCTGAATACTTTTAAGTGCAAATGAGGGATGGGGGGTCTTTTAGACCCCCCATCCCTCCATAAAGAGTACCTGTCTCCACATATTACTATCACAAGGGATGTTTACATTCCTTGTGACAGCAATAAAAGTGATCAGATTTTTTTTAAAGGAACGTTGTTAAAAAAATAAAATAAAATAAAACAAATTAAAAAAAAAAATGTTTAAATTGCCACCGTCCCCACGAGCTTGCGCAGCAAAGAAAACGCATACGTAAGTCGCGCCTGCATTTGAACACGGTGTTCAAATCACACATGTAAGGTATTGCCACGACCATTAGAGCAAGAGCAATAGTTTTAGCACTAGATCTCCTCTGTAACTCTAAACATGTAACCTGTAAAGAATTTTAATGTCGCCGATGGAGATTTTTAAGTGCCAAAGTTTGTCACCATTCCATGAGCGGGTGCAATTTTGAAGCATGACATGTTGGGTATCAATTTACTCGGCGTACCATTATCTTTTAGAATATAGAAAATAAATTAGGCTAACTTTACTGTTGTCTTATTTTTTAACTCAAAAAAGTGCATTATTAAAAAAAATGCTGCTTATAAGACCACTGCGCAAATACAGTGCAACAAAAAGTATTGCAACGACCTCCATTTTATTCTCTAGGGTGTTAGAAAAAAAAAACATGATGTTTAGGGGTTCTAAGTCATTTTCTAGCAAAATGACTGATTTTAACTTGTAAACAACAAGTGGCAAAAATGGCTCCGGGGCTGAAGTGGTTAAAAAAAATATAAACAGTATATATTTCTAGATTCTCCTTAAATATCAGATTATGAAGTGGTAGGCTTCAATATTCCTTCATTCTTGACTGTAGCAAACAAAGTGTAAACGTCACCTTTGATAGGCCGCAGTAAAGCCCCACGATGTTTTTTTTGTTTTTTTTTTTCTTCTCCCTTTCCCAGTGTTTATTTATAAAATGCAATAACGATTTGAAGGTCGTCTCAAATAATAATAAAAAAAGAGAGAGGCTGAATTATTAGACTGAAAAGAGTACAGTCGCCATCGGTATTAGTATTCGCGGCAGTGTGGGAGAACTGTCAGAGGCCTTGCAGTAAACAGAACCCCTGCAACTTCAATATCGCCAGCAGTTCATTAGTATAATGTACTAGCCAGAATCATCTCAGTGTTATTGGCATCTAAACGTCCATTACCTGCGATGCACAATGCATAATGACGTCCATTACCACTCTAATAACTGCACTTTTTAAAGGTGCTCCTCGACCAAACAGGGACACAACAAAAAAAAAGAAATAATCCGTGCGCTCTTTTTGCTAGGATCTTTCACGATAGCTGTGATGTGTTGATGGCATTTTTCTTGTGACTGTTTTCTGGGGAGAGAAATATGGCATTCAATTCTCTTGCTTTATAGATGTCAATTTATCACAGGCCTATATGGTTACTCTGTGAACACAGCCAGTGACAAGGCTCATTTTACACACTAAACTGAAGGATACTTCTAAATGCTTTTTTTGTTTTCAGTTTTTTTTTCTCTTGCTTCATAATATTAAAAAGCAATTCCAGGTAACCAATAAGATCAATCACTGAAATGCTAACTCTATCCAGGAAACATTGCAGCTGTGCTCAAATCACCCACTTTATTCTCAACCCGGCTCCACTTACACTTTTTTTTGAATCTGTTAAAGGGGAACTGCAGTATATTTTGTAGCAGGCTAGTCTTTTGAGTTATTCTTTTAAAGGGTAACTCCACTTTCATGGGGGAAAAAAATAGCAAATAAAGAAAAAATAATATAACACATACAAGTCATATTGTAATTGAATGCTATTAAAAATTTCCTTTCCTTTCCCATCTGCAGCCGGTGTCATTTTCTGACAATGCAGTGAAATATGGCTACCTGGAGTTGTTCTGTACACAGAGTGTGTACTGGCCACTCCCCAGAAATGTAATTTCCTGCTTGCGTGATTGGCTCACCAATTTTCCCAGAAGTCTGCCTAAGATACAAGTCAGATTTCAGGCATCCCCTGAAACAAAAATGTCATTTTTGGAGAGATACTTTCTATAGGAACACGTCTAAAGGGATGCAGGCCTAGCAGATTTCCTCATTAGTGCTCTCCAGCTGCACAGCTGATTGATAATTATGAAACCACTCCCATTAGACCCACTCAGTACAGAGGCACAGAGGAACACATATAGATTTCTTCAAAATAACAAAAGGTAGGAATCTGCAACAAAGGTTGTTATAATCCTAGCAATGTATAGATCACTCAGAGGGGAATGTTTTTTTTTTCTCAACAAAAGTGGAGTTACACTTTAACAATTATATGATTTTATTTATTTATTTTTCACATTTTTTTAACCACTTCAGCCCCAAAAGGATTTCCCACATTAGGACCAAAGCACTTTTTGCTGTTCGGCACTGCGTTGCTTTAACTGACAATTGCGCGGTCGTGCGACGTTGTACCCAAATGAAATTTGCATCCTTCTTTTCCCACAAACAGAGCTTTCTTTTGGTGATATTTGATCACCTCTGTGTCATTTCTGATCCCATCTTTAAACAAAAAAAGAGTGACAATTTTGCAAAAAAAAAATTGGTTAAATAACAGTTTTATTAGATTTTCATCACAATAAAAACAGAAAAGAAATGGTGTTAAATAACAAACACAATGTACGCAAAAAAGATCAGTCAAAACATGAAAACGAAAATAACAAGTTCACAATTAAAGCTGTTAAGCCAAAAATAATTGTTAGGAAACACACGCCACTAGATCTCTGTGTCATTACATAACTGTATTGATAAACATATATTTATTCATCGGTTTTGGCAGATTTATATTCTTCCTCATATTTTTGTGAAAAAATAAATCACAATTGGCGTTTATTGATTGGTTTGCGCAAAAGTTGCCACGTTTACAAACCACGAGAATTCATTTCTGGTGTTTTTACAATTTTTTTTACTAGTAGTGGCGGCAATCTGCTATTTCTATCAGGATAGTGATATTGGGGCGGACATGTCGGACATTTTTGACACTTTTTGGGACCAATTACATTTATACAGCGATCAGAAATTTAAATATCCACTGATTACTGTATAAATGTAATTTGCAGGGAAGGGGTTAACCTACAGGGGCCAGTGAAGGGGTTAACTGTTTTCCTTGTGTGTGTTCTAACTGTATGGGGCCTGGGCTGCCAGGGGCACCAGAGATCTAATTGATACCGAGTACAGGGATCAGTAGATCTCTGACAAGCCACCTGTCAGAATAGGGAACCGCTGTGTTAACATCGGTGGTTCCCCGTTCTGGCTCTGTCCCAGGCCCTCGCAGGTTGCCGGCGGACACCGAGTCTGTCTGACCCGTGACTCCGCTCAGGGAGCATGCGCCGCTCGCCCCCTAGCCGTCGTGCCCACCAGTTGTGGCTATAAGTGGCGATTTGCAGGACAGGGCCACACTGTCACCGCTTATAGTCGCTACGTGGTCGGAATGAGGTTAAATATCAGTTTTATTAGATTTTCATCACAATAAAAACAGAAAAAAAAAATTGTGTTAAATAACAAATACAATGTATGCAGAAAAGATCAGCCAAAGCATGAAAACTAAAACAGCAAAGTGGCCAGAGTTCACAATTAAAGCTGTTAAGCAAAAATTATTGTTAGAAAACACACGCCACTAGATCTCTGCATCATTACGTAACTGTATTGATAAACATATATTGTGATATAAGATAAAATGAGATGTAGATAAAAGAAAGCAGAAAGAAGAAAGAGATGAAGAAAAAAGAAGAAAAAAGAAAAAGAAAATAATGAGAGAGGTGCCATCAGCTCAGCCAGATAGTCAGTCTATAGTCGGTCCTCCTGGAGATGCCAAAGTCCCCAAAGTGTTTCAGGAGTGTCCTGTATTCTGGCCGTCATTTTATCCATCAGTTCCACATCCACTGCCCTAGCATATAGGTCGTCAGGAGAGGGGGGGAGGGGAGCTAAAAGGCGACCCAACAGCTGATAGGTTGAATGCCAAAATGGGACAATTAGTGGACAGGTCCAGTATATGTGAAAAGGGGTGCCAATATCCCCAAGGCAGTGCCAACAACAGTCAGAACCAGTGGGATAAATGGCATGCAGGACATCCAGTGTCAGGTACCAGAAGTAGAGAATTTTGCATGCATTTTCTTTATAGAGGGTACAAAGAGAACTCTTGGCAGTCCGAGACCTATTTTTCAAATTTTTATATGCTTGTTGTACTATATTATCTGTGTTGCTTTAGCACAGTAGAGCCTTCTTAGGGCAACAAGAAAATATAACCAAGAATGTTATGGTGGGGAGGGTCAAAATGTAAAGGGTAACTTCATTTTCGTAGGATAAAAATAGCAAATAAATAAGAATTTTATGGTGAGGAGGGTCAACATTTAAAGGGTAACTCCATTTTCTTAGAAAAAAATAGCACAAAAATAATAATAATAATAATATAGCATACTCAACTTTAACACAAATAATATTGTAATTGAATGTTATTAAAAATTACCTCCCCTCCCCACCCCAGAAATGTAATATTCTGCTTGTGTGATTGGCTTACTGATTTTCCTAGAAGTCTGCACTAAGATACAAGTCAGATTTTGGGCATCACCTGCAACCAAAATGTAATTTTTGGAGAGATAATCTCATATGGAAATCATGTCTAAAGGGATGCAGACCTTGGCACTTTCCTCATTAGAGCATGACAAGTGCAGAAGCTGATTGATAATTATAAAACCACTCCTATTCACATTAATTTTGCACATGGCACAGACAAACAAACAGCTACGGTATTTCTTCAGAATGATAAAAGGTATGAATCTGCAACAAAGTTTATTAAAATCCTCATAGATCATCCAGAGGGGAATGCTTTTTTTTCGGAACAAACGTGGAGCTACTCATTCAAACCTTTACAAATTTGCATGCCTAAATATATACTTTTTTATATTTTATAAAGGACATATTAATATTTTTGGTACTCTGTTTTAGTAAAAACCCTACTTTTTTTTATTATAGGCTGACAAATGTACAAACATTTAACATATTACTATTTTTTAAATTCAGTGGTAGCTGACAATTATACTATTATATAGGTGGCATAGGTGTTCATTTGTCATAAAGGGCATAGCGTTCACATAATCAGGAATTACTTTGTTCCCGAGCATCAGTTACAGTCGGGATTGAGAGCCATCAGCCACACAAAGTGTCAACTGATGGCTCTCAAAGCGATACCCTTATTGTATACCCCTAAACAGCCAATGGATAGGGTTAATGTATGCTATGTACAGATATAATTGCAATTTCTCTCTTCTTTTTAACTGAGTTACCCATTTGCATATACAGTATATACAGTATCTCACAAAAGTGAGTACACCCCTCACAGTTTTGTAAATATTTTATTATATCTTTTCATGTGACAACACTGAAGAAATGACACTTTGCTACAATGTAAAGTAGCGAGTGTACAGCTTGTATAAAAGTGTAAATTTGCTGCCCCCTCAAAATAATTCAACACACAGCCATTAATGTCTAAACCACTGGCAACAAAAGTGAGCACACCCCCGAATGAATATGTCCAAATTGGGCCCAAAGTGTCAATATTTTGTGTGGCCACCATTATTTTCCAGCACTGCCTTAACCCTTTTGAGCATGGAGTTCACCAGAGCTTCACAGGTTGCCACTGGAGTCCTCTTCCACTCCTCCATGACGACGTTGCGGAGCTGGTGGATGTTAGAGACCTTGCACTCCTCCACCTTCTGTTTGAGGATGCCCTACAGATGCTCAATAGGGTTTAGGTCTGGAGACATGCTTGACCAGTCCATCACCCTCAGCTTCTTTAGCAAGGCAGTGGTCGTCTTGGAGGTGTGTTTGGGGTTGTTATCATGTTGGAATACTGCCCTGCAGCCCAGGCTCTGGAGGGAGGGGATCATGCTCTGCTTCAGTATGTCACAGTACATGTTGGCATTCATGGTTTCCTCAATGAACTGTAACTCCCCAGCACCCATGCAGCCCCAGACCATGACACTCCCACCACCATGCTTGACTGTAGGCAAGACACACTTGTCTTTGTACTCCTCACCTGGTTGCCGCCACACACACACAGGCTTGACACCATCTGGACCATATAAGTTTATCTTGGGATCATCAGACCACGGGACACGGTTCCAGCAAACTGTTTGTGGGCTGTCTTGTGCATCATCTTTAGAAGAGACTTCTTTCTGGGATGACAGCCATGCAGACCAATTTGATGCAGTGTGGGGCATATGGTCTGAGCACTGACAGGCTGACCCCCCGCCCTCTGTAGCAATGCTGGCAGCACTCATGTGTCTATTTCCCAAAGACAACCTCTGGATATGACGCTGAGCATGTGCACTCAACTTCTTTGGTGGACCATGTCGAGGCCTGTTCTGAATGAAACCTGTCCTGTTAAACCACTGTATGGTCTTGGCCACCATGCTGCAGCTCAGTTTCAGGGTCTTGGCAATCTTCTTATAGCCTAGGACACCTTTATGTAGAGCAACAATTCTTATATTCAGACCCTCAGAGAGTTTTTTGCCATGAGGTGCCATGTTGAACTCCCAGTGACCAGCATGAGAAAGTGAGAGCGATTACACTATTAGATCTGAGTAGGGCCCTCTTAATCCTCTTGTATTTTATTGTATTGTAACTGCATTGTCTCCCCTTTATATTGTAAAGCACTGTGTAAACTGTTGGCGCTATGTAAATCCTGTAATAATAATTATAACACCAAATTTAACACATGCTTTCACATGCATTCACACCTGAGAGCTTGTAACACTAATGAGTCACATGACACCAGGGAGGGAAAATTGCTAATTGGGCCTAATTTGGACATTTTCACTTAGGGGTGTACTCACTTCTGTTGCCAGCGGTTTAGACATTAATGGCTGTGTGTTGAGTTATTTTGAGGGGGCAGCAAATTTACACTGTTATACAAGCTGTACACTCACTACTTTACATTGTAGCAAAGTGTCATTTCTTCAGTGTTATCACATGAAAAGATATAATAAAATATTTACAAAAATATGAGGGGTGTGCCCACTTTTGTGAGATACTATATATATATATATATATATATATATATACAGGGCTTCTTTTCTCAGCGAATAGGTGCAGGTACTTCCCTCTTCCAAGTCACCCCTTGTCTCCGCCCCTACCCACCTCCAAGCACCGTCCCTTGGTTCCACCCCCTTCCCACTTCCCAGTACCACTCCTTTTATAGAATGCAGAACCAAGTATCATTTTGTGTTGCTAAGTAATGTGTATGGAGTTTGCTAGGGATAATTTAAAAAGCAGTAAAATAGATCACCTGCAGCCTGCAACAATAGACCCCCAAGCAACAATAGATCCCGCCAGCAACAAAAGAGCCCCCCCCACTCACAAACAACAGACTCCCTACAAAAAAATACCCCCTAACAACAACAGATCCACCCCAGGAACAATAGACCCCCACTAGAAGTGATAGATCTCCCAACAGCCAGCATTAATAGATCATCCAGTAGCCAGCAACAATAGACCCCTCCCTCAACAGTAGATCCCTCCAAGCAACAATTGACCCCCAAGAAATATAAGAGCCCCTAGCAACAATAGACCCACCCAATAGATCAACAATAGATCCCCCAAGCAACAATGGTTCCTTCAGCAGCCAGCATCACTGGACCCTCCAGCACACCCCAGCACCCTTTGCCATTAGATACATTCAGTGGTGGGTGTGCCAGAACTGCATTCCTTTGCGTTCCTGCTAAAAAAAGCCATATATATATACATATATATATATATATATATATATATATATATATATAGTGCACTTCAGTAGGATTCCCTATACGCGATTTGTGGTTGGGACAACTTTTTAAAAGTGTAATTAAAGGCAAAAAGTTATTAGTTTTGGATAGAGTGGAGAGGGATTAGAACAACTGTAAGTGCCCCTGTTAGGGAGATTCACCCTCCACCCCATTTTTTTTGCCGTTATCATCGAAAGTGAAAGTAAAAGAAATTCACAAATTTTGTCTCTAGAACAGTAATAGAGGGGAAATCTTCCAACAGGGACATGAGGTGGCACAATGGTGTAGTGGTTAGCACTTTCGCCTAGCAGCAAAAGGGTTGCTGGGTCGAATCCCAACCACAACACTACCTGCCTGGAGTTTGCATGTTCTCCCTGTGCCTGCGTGGGTTTCCTCCAGGTACTCCGGTTTCCTCCCACACTCCAAAGATATACTGGTAGGTTAATTGGATACTGTCTAAATTGGCTCTAGTATATGTATGAATGCGAGTTGGGGACCTTAGATTGTAAGCTCCTTGAGAGTAGGGACTGATGTGAATGTACAATGTATATGTAAAGCTCTGCCTAAATTGACTGTGCTATATAAGGTAAAAAAATCTAGGGATTTCCTCACTTCCTGTTTTGGTTATCAGACAGGAAGTGAAGGGAAACCTCCTCAATGAGACATGATGACAAAAAAACAGATAGGGGTTATAACCCTTCTTTACTCTATCCAAAATGTAAAGAAAAAACAATTACCTTTAGTTTATGTGAGAAATAGTAGCATATGGTATATAATTAGAAAGCATACACACTGTTATTTTTTTTAAAAAATTACAATTGATCAATAAGATTATTTCCTTCAAAGTGAAATTCCATGTTTGTTGGGAAAAAATAAACAAGCTGGTCACATTGCAGTTACAGTATATGTGGAACTGCACTTTGTTTCTACATAAACCTAAGCTGTTCATCTCTGAAATCTATGGAGGAGTTGGTAGGAAGCAGAAAATACATTTGAAGGCTTATATTGAGGATCATTCAGGAAATGAGGTGACAGTTAGGCGCAGGGTGTAAGCAGGCCAAGCAGCTGCACAGATGAACGCTGGGATAAGAGTCAAAGCCACATAGCTGACAGGTTATTCATCCTGTGTAATGGTGGAAGTGTAATTCAAAGTAGCTCTAATCCCAATCCTAAAATCTCATATGAACAGATGAATGTTATTCCAGAAATTGCTCTTAGGTTTTAGGAATGCATCCTAAAATTATACCTGGTAACCCAGCATGTGTTCAGTCATTTCCTGTTATGGGATAAGAACTGTCCTCCAACTTTGCTCCTGGGTCTGCACAAGTGCACATGCACCTCTGGCGGGCACTACTAATAATAGCCATGACAAGATACATTACACAGCATGCTCCCCCATTGTCCCTATCAGGCCAGTCTACAACAATTATATGCAGCCAGTGCTGGTGAATATACAAAGCTGAAGGAGATCTGCAGACCTGAGATAGAAAAGGATTAAAATAAAGCTGAAACAATATTTTGTTAAAAAAATCTGGCAATTGTTTATGATACACAATGCTTAACCACTTCAATACCAGGCACTTACCCCCTCCTGCCCAGACAAATTTTCAGCTTTCAGCGCTGTTTGAATGATAATTGCACGGTCATGCAATGCTTTACCCAAACAAAATGTTTATAATTTTTTCCCACAAATAGAGCTTTTTTTTAGTGGTATTTTATCACCTCTGGGGTTTTTATTTTATACGCTACAAATAAAAAAAGACCGAAAATTTTGAAAAAAAAAGATTTTCTTTGTTTTTGTCACACGACTTTGTAAATAAGTATGTGTTTTCCATCACTGATGGGCACTGATAAGGCTGCACTGACGGGTACTGATGAGACAGTACTGATTGGCACTGATGAGGCGGCACTGATGAGGTGCCACTGAGGCGCACTTATGATGAGGCAATTATATGCAGCACTGATGGGCACTCATAGGCAGCACTGATGGGCACTGATAGGTGGCACTGATATGTAGCACTGATGGACACTCATAGGTAGCACTAATGAGCACTGATAGGTGGCACTGATGGGCACTGATAGGTGGTACTGATGGGCACTGCTAAGTGGCACTGATATGTGGCACTGGTGGACACTGATTGGCACTGATAGATGGCACTGTGAGGCAGCACTAAGTGCCATCCCTATTGGGCATTTAGTGCCTTACCTGGTGGTCCTGGGTGGGCTCCCTGATGGTCCTGGGTAGTCACTCCTGGTGATTCTGGGTGGGCACATCCCCGCTGGTCCTGGGTGGCATCCCTGGTGGTCCTGGGTGGCGATCCTCGAGGGGGCTGCACTGATAAACAATCAGCGCAGATGCCCCCTGTCAGGAGAGCCGCCGATTGTCTCTCAGCCACTCGTGTCTGCAGACACGAGTAGAGGAAAAGCCGATATACGGCTCTTCCTGTTTATACTGTGATCAGCCGTGATTGGTCATGGCTGATCACAGGGGAAAGAGCTTCCGACAGAGGCTTTTTACCAAGATTGGTAATGCGGTATGTCAGACTGACACCCCACCGATCACCACGATGCGCGGCCCCGGGTTATCCTGCTGGACATCATATGAACGTCCACTCAGAAGGAGGAAGCGCCCACCCGGCTGTATATGTGCAGTGGCCAGGTGGGAAGTGGTTAATAGGCTTGGTTCACACCAAGACATTCATAAAAATGAATGTCAACACACATCAACTCAACTGCAGTGCAGTGAGTAAAATGTCTCAGTGGTTAGCACTTCTGCCTTGCATTGCAGGGGCCCTCTGATTCAATCCTGACCAGGTTCCTATCTGCATGAAGTTTGCATGTTCTCTCTGTACTTGTGGATTTCCTTCAGGTGCTTTCTTTTCCTCCAATACTCCAAAGACATGCCGCTGGGTAATTTGGCTCCAGTCTAAACTGGCCTTAGTATGCAACTGAGATAGGGACCTTAGATTATAAGCTACTTGAGAGCAGGGACTGATGTGGATGAATAGGGGGTAATGTGCTGCATAAACTGATGACACAGTATAAATACCTGTAACAAATAAATACGTTTAGTGCATGTCAATGTGCACTTAATGCAGTGGAGGTGGTGTGAAATCAGCCTAAGGCTAAATACAATCTGTGCTGGGTGGTTTGCAGAATAATGGACAGAGTAAGAGAATATTCCACATCCCTCATATGAGGCAATAAAGTCTTATTAAGCTGAACAGTTATTAGCTGCGGCATGCTACTAGTCTCAGACTAATTGTCTCATGTATTTAGGGCTGCTATGAATAAGAGTGACCTCTCTCCCTCCCACAACACGCAGGGCCATAGCAGCCTATGAAATGTGCGTGCAATGAGCAGCACAAGAGGTGAGAGCTTCTTGTTGCAAGCTATAATTGTATTTGCGCTGTGGGATGATTATCCCATTGAATTGTTTTATTAATTACAAGTGATGTAAGAAACACAAGAGAGCTGATAAAGTTATTCCTCCCAACTATGATTTATATAGACTGACATTATGGAGTCAGAAAGTTGGAAAATGTCGCCTTTCACCTCATCATTATACAAGCTTATCATTCAGCTTGTCAGAGATTGAGTTAGGCGGCAAATACATTGTTGGTTTCCATATATTTCATTTACATTTAAAGCGTAACTCCACTTTTGTTGAAAAAAATCATCCCCCCCCGGGTGATCTCTGTACATTGCAAGGATTATAACAAACTTTGTTGCAGATTCCTACCTTTTGTTATTCTGAAGAAATCTCTCTGTGTTTGTCTGTGCTTCTGTACTGAGTGGGTCCAATGGGAGTGGTTTCATAATTATCTGTCAGCTGTGCACCTACTGGGCACTAATGAGCAAATCTGCTGGGTCTGCATCCCTTTAGATGTGCTCCTATTGAAAGTATCAGTCCAAAAATGACATTCTTGTTGCAGAGGATGCCTGAAATCTCACTTGTATCTTAGGCAGACTTCTGGGAAAATTGGTGAGCCAATCATACAAGCAGGAAATTACGTTTCTGGGGAGTGGTCAGTACACGCTCTGTGCACAGAACAACTCCAGGTGGCTTTCAACGCATGTGATTTCAATTTAAGGGTTCAGGCACATGGCATACAATAAACTGTGTTCAGATCTGTAATTTGGACAAATCTGAACACAATGGTGGTGTATGACAAGGGCCCATTCACACTGATCTAATTTAGTCTATAATGTTTTAGCTGTGTAAACTAAAACTATGAAGCTAGGCTCAAACTATGAATCACTTAGAAATCACAGAGGAATGCACAATGCATTCCTTTGAAATTCACATGCGATTCAATGAGGTGTGATTTGGGCCCATTAATTTTGAATGGGCTCAAATCACACTGCAACACATCAAAGAAGTGCATGCACTACATTTGGAACTGCACTGCAATGTGATTGCATGGTACTTTTGCATCATGCGATCTAGTGAAGGCAAATATGCTGCATTTGCGACCTGAGGTTGGAATGTCGTTAACATTGCACTGACACCCACTGTAGATCACAAGGGTAGTGCGGTTCAAAAGCGGTGCAGGAAACAAGCACGGATCCTAAGTTTCCTATATTCTAGTGTGAACTGGGGCTGAAAGTAAGCGTTCATGTTCCAATTTTACTATATGGAAAGCAAGGTTACTGCAAAAGGAGAGTCCAACAGTGGATGTATTCATTTGACATCTGCAAAATAACGTATTCATAGTGAGAATTATAAAATAATACCCGTAATTGAGAGAATAGAGAGTAATTGTACCAATACTGTAAAGGTAATAAAACAGAGGGAGGGAGGAGTATGGATAAGGGAGAAAGGCTTGGGGGGAGTAAATGCATACATAATAAGGGTTGCCCCAAAATCAACTTCCTGGGCTATGGTGAGGGTAATATTGGAGTATAATGGGACATTATCCAGGGGGTTTGGGGGTGGAGGAGGTCACAAGTGCTCCTCCTGGCAGATGGGTCCAAGGGTAGGAGAAAGAAAAGAAAGAAAATAAAAGAAAAGAAATTAAGAAAAGTAAAGAAAAGAAAGAAAAAGAAAAGAAAAGAAAAGAAAGAAAGAAAAAAAAATGAAAGTAAGAAAAGGTTAATGAAAGGGGTGGCGAAGGGGGACAGACGATCTTTTTAGATGCTTAAGGATTTAAAGTCATCAGTGGTTTTGTATTTAATCAAGTAAAACAATGGTATTGTAGAATTTTGCGTTAGTACATTTGAGACAACTGGTTGGGTCCTCCATAACCAGTGCTTCAGTGTAGGTGAAGTAGGTTGTTTCCAGAGGGCTAGATTGGGTATGGATTTCAATTGAACTTTTGTAACTTCTGAGTGAAATGGCACTGCATATCATCTAATTCTGACCATATGTTACACTGTGTGCATGTAAAAGTTTGTGCTAACGCTAAAATTGTACAGCATGGGTATACCCTAGGTGCCACTGCCATATAAATACCCCCAACACATAGGTAAAGGTGGCACATGTGTAGAATGACCTCGGCTTTTAGTCATTCTGAATGACTGAAGGTCAAGGTCCTACTGTACCTGTGGCACTTTCAAATCATGAATGCATGATGTTTCTTCTGGCTGTATCTTACACTTCAAGTGGGTGGCTAAAGGGGCAGTAAAACCAAAGCTTTTTTTTACTGCCCCCTAGTTGCCCATGTGAAAGAGACCTTACAGTGTAACAAATTCCCTTTAACAACCTTTAATCTCCTGCATAAGGTGGGGGACAGAAATAAACAGGTTTCACGTGATTTCTGCATTCATGTGTAAAGAAGGTCAATAAAGCTTATGTCAAAACCAATTTGTATTCTGTTCTTGTTATAGCATACAGAACTATTTCCAGACATGGGTTTGTGTGTCTTCAGAAGCCTGAAAAATAAAAAGATGCTTAATACACAGGAAAATAAATGCTTGGTGGCAATGCCAACTATTCCCCATCCATCTGCTTCTAAAAAATCATGCTCAATTGAAAGGGTGTCATTATGGTTGAAGTGTAAAATCCCGCTCATATTTATTTGATTTCCTGCAGTCAAATGCATGCCTGTGTGTTACTGCATGAAAATGCATTGCAAGTAGATTTCTTTTTCATTACTATGGGATATCTTTATAAAAAAAAATCTGCAGAGCTATTTGTGCTATGAAACTGCATGCTCTGTGTGAAAGGAGGTAAAATTGAGTGTTGCTAGGTTATTTTCCCTTTAGGTTAAATATTTTACATTAACCACTTCAGCCCCGGAAGGATTTCCAGCTTTAGGACCGGAGCCCTTTTTGCGATTCGGCGCTGCGTCGCTTTAACTGAAAATTGCGCGGTCGTGCGACGTTGTACCCAAACAAAATTTGCGTCCTTTTTTTCCCACAAATAGAGCTTTCTTTTGGTGGTATTTGCTCACCGCTGCGTCATTTCTGATCACCGCTATAAACAAAAGAAGAGCGACAATTTTGCAAAAAAACCCAAATTTCTTACTTTTTGCTAGTATACAAATCCAAAAAAAAAAATATAAAAAAACATTTTTTTTCACCGATTTATATTCTTCCTCATATTTGCGATAAAAAAATCGCAATCGGCGTTTATTGATTGGTTTGCGCAAAAGTGGCCGCGTTTACGGATGATGAGAATTCATTTTTGTTTTTTTTTTGTTTTTTTTACTAGTAATGGCGGCGATCTGCAATTTTTAGCGGTACTGCGATATTTCAGCGGACATGTCGGACTATTTTGACATTTTTTGGGACCATTGGCACTTATACAGCGATCAGTGCTATAAAAATGCACTGATTACTGTGTAAATGCCATTGGCAGTGAAGGGGTTAACCTGCAGGGGGCGCTCTAAGGGTTAACTATGTTCCCTGGGCGTGTTCTAACTGTGGGGGGACTGCCCTGGCTGGGGAAGGGAAGTGGTCACAGCCTTCATATACAGGAAGGCTGTGATCACAGCCCTTCCCCCTCACACAGAACGGAGGTCCGTGTTTACATACACGGACCTCCGTTCCTTCGCTCCGGGGGGGCCATCGCGGGTAGCCGGCGGCAATTGAAGCCGCCGCACCCGCTCCCTGGCCCTCCCCGAACACAGTGAGCGTGCGGGCGCGCCTCCAGCGGCGCGCGCTCACTAGGCTCGTGAGCGCGGCCGCCGTCATATGACGGCGATTTGCGCTCACGAGCCACCTTGCCGCTGTCAATTGCCGATCGGCGGTCGGCAAGGGGTTAACCAGTTTTACTGCTGCAGGGTGGCAGCTGTGCATTGGATCACGTATATATACATAATCTGGCTCTTTTGGGTAGCGGGTGCAAATGGCCGCCGGTGGCAGCTCGCTCCCACTGTGATTATACACAGCAGGAGCCAATGAGTGGGTACCATGGACTCAATGTCTGCTGGCACCCACCGATCATCCTGCAGAGACACAGAATGGCAGTCTGCCTATGTAAACAAGTCAGAGCACCATTCTGACAGGAGGGAAGGCATGGATCCCGTGTCTCTGCAAAGCACAGACTAGAATCCTTCTCTTCCCCTAGTAAAATCACCTCCCACAGTTTAGTAAAACACTGGCTAGGCACACAGTTAACCCTTTGATGGCCCCTGATGTTAACCCCTTCCCTGCCAGAATCATTAGTACAGTGACAGTGCATATTTTTGTAGCACTGATCACTGTATTAGTGTCACTGGTCCCCAAAAAGTGTCAGTTAGTATCAGAATGTCCACCGCAATATCCCAGTCTGGCTATAAGTCGCTGATCACCGACATTACTAGTAATAAAATAAATATATAAAAATATCCCATAGTTTGTAGATGCTGTTGATTACTACAGCATGTTTGTAGATTACTTTTGCGCAAACCAATCACTTTTACCAAAAATATGTAGCAGAATACATATTGTCCTAAATGTATGAAGAAATTTGATTTTTTTCAATTTTTTTTATTGGATATGTTTTATAGCAGAAAGTAAAAAATATTGTTTGTTTTTTTTTTCAAAATTGTCAGTCTTTTTTTGTTCATAGCGCAAAAAAATTAAAAACACAGAGGTGATCAAATGCCACCAAATAAATCTATAGTTGTGGGAAAAAAAGGCCATACAGTTTTATTTGTGTACAGTTGTCGCACGACAATTGTCAGTTAAAATAAAGCAGCGCAGTATCACAAAAAATGGCCTGGTTGTGAAGAAGAGGAAAATCTTCCAGAACTAAAGTGGTTAATATAGAAGAGCACATTCAGAAAATACTGCATTATGGCCACAAGATGGAGCTGATGATCACAGGAAATACATACCTATTTACTGTGGTCTTCAGTTTAAACTAGTAGCTATAATGCAGCGATTTCCTCAATCATATTACTTTTATGAATATATAACATTTGATCTGGATAGAAAATAGTCTAGTAAAATTTGATTTGCTGCCATTACTCTCTATGTTTTGGGAAAGAGGAGAGGGTGAGGTGTTGGTAAAAAGCATAATGGGGGTCAGGAGAACTAGAGGACTTATTTGTATATAGTACAGGCATCAACTCCCTGGTAATATTGAAGATATGAAGTTTTTTGAAAGGAGATGGGATTTCAGGGTGCCACAACAATAAAGCATTGATTTTTTTTTTTTATATAAAAGTAATTTTTCACTTAACAAAAAATATAAAATTCATAGAAAACATTTAAAAATGGTCAGAAGTGAATCATACAACATATGTGCATTGGTGCTTGCTCGACATGTTTCACCATTGCGTTGGCTTCTTCAGGAGTCTTAATCACACCATATGTTATCATATTCACTAAAATAGAAAAAAATATATTATTGAATACAGGATTTATGTAGCCTCCAATTATTATGCTATAGCATTGGAGAACAACAAACATTTTACATTAATGTATTATAAGAGCAATGGTCATCCCATCCCTATTGTCCCCCTTACCCTGGATCAATGGAAGAACCTGGAATCACCGGACACTGCTGCGGATGGACAGAGGTGAGGTGTTGGTAGTCCTGTCCTAGGGTGGCAATGCTGCTTCTCCATAGATACAGTAAAGTGAATCAGCATTGTCAGCCTAGAACAGGTAGTGTGTTATTCGCAGCCACCACACCCAAGGGCTGGTAAGCTTTTAAGCTATGGTATATTATCTATGGTATATTATTTTTGTTATTGAGTTTATATACAATAAGGGATCTATTTAAATAAAATATTGAGCGAAAGTCACAAATATTTACCCGGCCCCCATGAATGTGGCTGTATTTTGCCTAACACAGTGATTTCCTATGAATGTCAGTTCCATCAAGTGGCCATAAGGCCGTATTTTTGCTGATAGAGGTATTTCAAGTAAGATACTGCATTATAGCCACTAGACGGAGCTGATGATCCTAGGAAGTCATTGTATTAAGCATAATGCAGTCAGAATTCGTGAGAGCTGGGTGAATGCTTGTGACTTTTGACCAGCTAATGTTTTTATATGTAAACTGTAAGTGTTAGATATAGGCAAAACTTGGGAGACATGGGTGTTTGTTCCTAAATATTCTGCAATAAAATTAATATACCACATTTGGCCATCTTGAAGCATACCATTAGCTTTCAGCCACATCAATCTGACACCCATGGTTTCAATTGTTTTCCAGTTCCAAGTGACCAAAATTGGTGCAATATTTGATCCCAGACACCTTCCTACTTCCACTGCAGTAATGTGATCAATTTGCAATATAATTTTAATTATTTGGCCACTCAAAACCGGGCAACAACTGAAACCGAATAAGGCAAATTGCCGCAGTTGAAAACTGAAGGAAAAGCTCCAAGCTGACAAAATTGGCAACTGTGTGGCAAGCCTATAGTTAACCTGTGACCTGCCTGAAAGACCTGTCCTCATATAACCCGAGGGAAGGCTAGAGAGACATTGTTCTTTTCAGAGCTGCTGATGCTTAAAAAAAATATCAATTTTCCATCAAAATCATCAGATGTGAAGCCTGCCTTTTGCAAGAACAAAGGAAATAAGTATTTGGGATTTTGATGAAAGAATATATCTAAATGAATTCTGCCGCCATGGAACTCTGCCTTTTGTCACCGAGCAAAAGAGAACGATGTGCAAATGATTTTCATCTCTCTAACAGTCACTTTCCCGGCAAACGTCACAGAGAACACAAATAAAAGAGATGTCACCAGCACTGTTTGTAGTGGCTGCTTTGTGTTGAACCGCTGATTATAACAGGTTTATATCACTTCCCTGTACTTTCCAGAATAAGTGCAGATATTTTTGGAGTGAGCACTGCCTCTATATTTCTGAGAAATGAAGTGTTTCTGTATTTTCTGATTTTCTCCAAGATGACTTTTGAAAGTATTGGCCGGAGGAGGCTTGGCAGCAGGACAGGGAAGTAGTAATTTCTTGCTTTTCAGGGAGGGCTGGTTATCAAGATATAAAAGTAGGGATATAGTCACCTTAAAGAGGAAGAATAGCTTAAGTCTCATTATACTTAAAAATGTTTCTTCCCCGCTCCTACTACCTATCCTGCTGAACCTGTATAAAAAAGATCTGTATACAGTACTTACCTATTTTTAATCTCCTCCGGTCCTGTCATGTGATCCTGCAGCTTTGGTTTTTGGAACACTCAAAAATGGCTGGAAATTCTAGGAGCTGTGACTTAACCCATAAGTATAAAAAATAGAATTACGAGTCTCCTTTCCCAGCTGAAGCCTTCTACGGGGAAACATGTCGGGTGGAGCAGCTGTCTGAGACACCATCCTTGCACGAACAGGCTGGTGTCAACTGCCGCCGCGCTGTTTCTTATCAGAAGCTGATTTTTAGAAGCTTAAATGTAAGTGTTTGATATATTTTTTAATAAATTTATTGGAACCTACTACATTAAGAGGCTTCCCTCTTCCTTCCACATATTTTGAGAGCCCTTGCTATATTGGATTTCATTGGATTTCCTTACACCTGGGGGCATCACCGTGTGAATCTTACTATTGGAGACACCACTGCCATTACCTGAAACAATCAGAGTTTCCTTTCAGCAGGATAATGAAGATTGTGAAGAGTGGGACTAAAGCCTCATACACACACACCGATTGTTGGACGACCGCACGTCCAACTTTTGTTCAGATTGGCTGTTGGTGGTTTTGTCTAGCGTACTGATGGTAGTGAAGTAATCGTCCAACAAAGCCGAACGTAGTGACATGTTACGAGCGTATAAAGAGGAAGTTAAGGTGAATGTGATTCGTGAACTAGGAACACAGGTTACACGACCGAAAACTTCCTGGATTCCGATCATGCGTGTTTGCACTTCCAACTTTTGTTGGCCAACTTATGTACACACAAGCCAACAATCGGCCAACGCCTTGTTGGTCAACAAAAGTTTTCTAGTCCTGTCAGCCACCTTCTGTTGGATGACATTTGGAAATCAGCTGTCGAATTGTGCGTACTAACGGTCGGATTATCGACCAACAGGCTGTTGGGCGACCGTTGTTGGCCGATCATTGTACCGTGTAACAAGTGTGTATGATCTCTGCCATAAGATATCTACAAGTCTGGGTAAGAGGCATACAAAGTTTATGGTTTTCAGGACATTTTTTCACACTCATTTATTTATTTATTTATTTTTTATGCCTTATTTGTATTGAACATTTGTATTTTTGTCTTGTGAGGATAAATTCTTCAGTCACTGATTGGATACACATAGACTTCATGGTTGGAAAGACATTATTTCACAAAGATTTTTATATATTTTTTTTTTCTTTTCACTGGTGTAGCATGGACTGATTTATGGACAATATTTGAATATTTATACTTTTATTTAATTAAATGGACATAATTAGATATGACAGAGAGACTCTTATATCTTTTGGTGTACAATGCACTCACCTTTCGCCGTTTTTAAACCCGAACCCACGCTGGCCGAGCGAGATCCTGAGGGAGAACAAAGGACGCGACCCGTACCAGCGTCCGCGAGAGAAACGAGCTGGCGTCAGGAACAGGCTGAGGGTACGCGCACACCGTGCTCCCTTACCTAGTATCCTGTTAGCCAACGTCCAGTCACTGGAGAACAAGCTCGACAACCTCGGGGCAAGGGTCAAGTTCCAGAGAGACATTCGGGACTGCAACCTTCTCTGCTTCACCGAGACATGGCTGAACCCAGCGGTACTGGACCATGCCATCGAGCCGGCCGAGTTTTTCTCGGTTTACCGCATGGACAGAACTCTGGAGTCGGGAAAGTCAAGAGGAGGTGGAGTGTGTCTGATGGTGAATAACCACTGGTGCGACAGCGCGAGCATCGTTCCTCTTTCAGGCTCCTGCACACCAAACCTGGAACTACTGACCATCAAATGTCGGCCCTTTTATCTACCTCGGGAATTCAGCTCGGTCATAGTCAGCGCCTTTTATATCCCACCTCAAGCGGACACGGACACTGCAGTATGGGACTTACACGAGACAATAACTCTTCACCAAACACAGCATCGGGATGCTGCGCTCATTGCGGTAGGAGATTTTAACTGTTCCAACCTCAAGAGCGCACTACCGAACTTTCATCAGCACATCACCTGCCCCACCAGGGGCGAAAGGACACTGAACCACTGTTACACAACACTAAAAAACAGCTACAAGGCACAATGACGTCCACCGTTTGGGAAATTGAACCATGCCGCCATATTCCGCATGCCTTTTTACAAACAAAGGCTGAAACAGGAAGCTCCAGTTCAGAGGGAGGTCGCGGGCTGGACTGACCAATCGGTGGCCGCTCTGCAGGATGCTTTGGATGACACAGACTGGGATATGTTCAGGCGCAGCTCTGATGACGTCAACATGTTTACGGAAGCGGTTGTGGGATTCATCGGGAAACTAGCGGATGATGCGGTGCAAAAAAACACTAACAGAACGTTTCCCAACCAGAAGCCGTGGGTGGATAAAACCATCCGCGACCCTCTGAGATCCCGCTCCGCTGCCTAGAATACGGGGCTCGCCACCGGGGACATGGACGAGTACAAGGCTGCGTCTTACAGTGTTCGCAGAGCGGTGAAGGATGCAAACCGGCGCTACGGGAGGAAACTAGAGTCACAGTTTCAACATGGTGGCTCTAGGAGGCTGTGACAGGAACTAAGAACAATCACAGACTATAGAAAACCATCTTCTAGAATGGTGAATGCGGACGCTTCTCTGGCAGAGGAGCTAAACACCTTTTATGCTCATTTCGACGCTGCAGCTAACCACGCTAGCGGCGCTAGCGGCACAACCAGCGTGCACACCGAGAGAGCCAGAGAGGCAAACACGTTCACCATCTCGGAGCATGACGTGAGGAGGGCATTCAAGAGGGTGAATACCAGGAAGGCAGCAGGACCAGATGGCATCACAGGTCGGGTTCTGAAAGCCTGCACTGACCAGCTAGCACCGGTGTTCACTGAGATATTCAACCTCTCACTGGAACAATCTGTTGTCCCCTCATGTTCCTGTCCCGAAAAAACCCCAGCCCGCCTGCCTTAACGAGTATCGCCCTGTAGCTTTGACCTCAGTAGTGATGAAGTGCTTCGAGAGACTGGCCAGAGACTTCATCACTGCCTCACTACCAGATACACTGGACCCACTACAGTTTGTGTACCATCAGAACCGTTCTACTGAGGGCGCCATTGCTCATCTCCTCCACACTACGATGAGCCACCTGGACCACAGAAATGGGAATTATACAAAGATGCTGTTTGTGGACTGCAGTTCAGCATTTAACACCATAATTCCCTCCACACTCACCTCTAAGTTGGAGGTCCTGGGACTCAGCTTGCCGCTGTGCCAATGGATCTCTAACTTCCTGACAGACAGACCACAAGCCATACGGGTGGGAAAACACACTTCATCCACCCTCACCCTCAGCACTGGAGCTCCCCAGGGTTGTGTTCTGAGCCCCCTGCTGTACTCACTGTACACGTATGACTGTGTGGCCACTTCCAACTCCACCACTATCATCAAGTTAGCTGACGACAACGTTGTGGTGGGCCTGATCTCCGACAACGACGAAACGGCCTACTTACAGGAGGTTAAAAACCTGGAGGGATGGTGCCAGGAGAACAACCTTCTTCTGAACGTCAGCAAAACTAAGAAGTGGATCGTGGACTTCAGCACGAAGCAGGAGCGGTCATACCAACCGCTAAACATCAGCGGGACCCCAGTGGAGAGAGTGGACAGTTTCCAGTACATAGATGTTCACATCACACAGGACCTGTCTTGGTCCTGTCACACCAACACCCTGGTGAAGAAGGCCTGCAACGTCTGTACCATCTGAGACGATTAAGGGACTTTAAACTTCCCTCTCAGGTGCTAAAGACTTTCTACACCTGCACCATTGAGAGCGTTCTGTCGGGTAGCATCACTTCCTGGTTCGGGAACAGCACCATGCAGGACAGGCGAGCCCTCCAGAGGGTGGTGCGTTCAGCTGAACGTACCATCCACATCAAGCTCCCTAACCTGCAGGACATCTACAGCACGCGGTGCCGGACCAGAGCTAGGAAGATTATGAAGGACCTCAGTCATCCCAATAATGGACTCTTTTCTCTGTTGCGGTCAGGGAAACGCTTCCGCTCCCTGAAAGCGAACACAGAGAGAATTAGGAGGAGCTTCTTCCCACAGGCTATTCTGAGTTTAAACCAGGAGACACCCAGGATCTAAAAACTGGCCCACTCTCTCTATCATCACACTTCTTCTCTGTACATATCTCACCTTTCGCACCACGACACTTTAAACTCTGGACTCGCACAGTGCACTTTATATTTTTATACCACACCATACGGCACACGGACACTTTACACCACACCATTCCGCACACGGACACTTTATGGACATTTTACACCACACCATACCTCACACGGACACTTATGGACAATCTAAACCGCCTTAAATTGTTTATTGTTTACTGTTGTTTACTGTTTCACTGTTTACTGCCATAAGCATTTTTTGTATATACATATTTTCTTTCTTTTTCTTTGTATTATTTTTCTCCCCATCCTATTCCCTCATGCCGGACCGTCGTAATAAGCATTTCACTGCATGTCGTACCCTGTATGTATGTGTATGTGACAAATAAAATTTGATTTGATTTGAATAAAACGTTATATTATTTACATTTTTAATATTATTTGTGTTAAACAATATTGTTTGGGTCATTGATATCTACACATGCATATTTTAGTGCATAGTGTTTTAGATATTTTCGCATAAGAATTAGCGCACCTTTTTTTTATATTCAGGAGGTCCCCTAGTTATGAACATCTGACTTATGAACGACTCCTACTTACAAACGGAGGGAGACAACAGGAAGTGAGAGGAAATTTCCCCCTAGGAAGGGAAATTCACTCCTGTAAGAGTTATTATGTGAAAAAGGGGTCTCCACTGATGCTTTATCACCAAGGTTTGTTTCCACAACACCTCAAAATTTTCAAAATCCAATTATCATTGGGACAGGAAGTGATATGAAATCTTCTGAACAGAAACATAGACAGCAAAACAAACATCACAGGGGTGTTAACCCTTCCCTATGCTATCCAAAAAGCTTAAAAATATTTGTTTTGGCTGAAGCTACACTTAAAAAATGTACCTGTTCCGACTTACAAATTCGACTTATGAACAAACCTACAGTCCCTATCTTGTTTGTAACCCGGGGACCGCCTGTACCTAGTTTCCTTGGCCCAGCTGTTGTCGGCTCTCTCTCGGCTTTCCCCTACAGCACCCACTCACTAGCACAGGGAAACTAGAGCCACAGGATCACGTGAGTGGACTGGAGCAGATTAAAAATAGGTAAGTACACGCATCTTTTTTTATACAGGTTAGGGAGGATAGGTAGGAGGAGAGGAGAGGTAAGATAGGTAATGGAATAGATAGGGTTATGAATTTCTTCCACTTTAAAGAATAATAAGTCTCCCTGCAGTAAAACATGTTGAGTATTAGGAATGATGAAGTTCTGCAACCTTTATGAATGCATAAGACTTGCAGCTGTGCATATTCATATGGGCAGTGACCCCTGTGAGAAATGCTAATAGAATATACAGCAGTGACTACATTATGTTCTATTTTATACACCCCCTCTGTGCAATGCCTATGGCACTTCCTGTAAATGAAGTCTATATAAACAGCACATTGTGAAAACAAAGCATGCTGTTTATATGCTGTAAATTCAATCTGGCATCTGTTAAACTATCAAATTAGGCCCATTCGCTGTCACGGGAAGGTCTGCCAATTGTTGTGATAAGCTCGGCATATGCCAGTCAAAACCCCCTCTCGCTTTTGCTTAGTGATTTTCTAGAAAGTGGACAAACTTTTCTGAGTCAGCTCAGCTTTTTTTCCCTTGAATTTCTTTCCCAAGAAATTCTGATGTTCCCTGAGGACTCAACTGCATATGTCTACCCAAAGACAAGGATATTTTGTTCCCGGATAACTTTTGCAGTTCACTGCCTCCGACCACTTTCCGTCTAGAGTTGATTTTTAACCACTTCCCGACCGCCGCCGTCAAAGTAGCTCGATATCACGAATCGCCGGCACCTGACGGCGGGCGCGGGAGTGGGTGTTGTGGGTGCACGCTCCCTGTGTAGCGGGGAGCCAATCAGCATTGGGGGTGGACTCAATGTCCGCCAGCCATTGGTGATCGCTTCCCCGCAGTGACAGAAGTGGGGGGCCGTGTATGTAAACACACGGATCTTCGTTATGACAGGGGAGAGGCGAGTGATCGTATGTTCCCTGTATATGGGAGCAGAGATCACTCTCCTCCCCCACTCAGCCCAGCCCCCACACAGTTAGTAACACAAAGCAGGGAACACAGTTAACCCTTCGATCGCCCCCTAGTGTTAACCCCTTCCCTGCCAGTGACATCTTCATACCACTGATCGCTGTATAAATGCCAATGGTCCCAAAAACGTGTCAAAAGTGTCCGACATGTCCGCTGCAATATCGCAGTCCTGCTAAAAACCGCAGATCGCCGCCATTACTAGTAAAAAAAAATTAAAAAAAAAATAAAAACCCCATAAATTAATTCTCATCGTTCATAAGTGCGGCAACTGTTGCGCAAACCAATCAATATACGCCGATTGCGATTTTTTTAAAACAAAAATATGTAGAAGAATATATATCAGCCAAAACTGATGAATACATTTTTTTATATATATTTTTTGGATATGTATTTTAGCAAAAAATAAGAAATATTGTTTTTTTTTTCAAAATTGTCGCTCTTTTTTTGTTTAGAGCAGTGATCAGAAGTGATGCAGAGGTGATCAAATACCACCAAAAGAAAGCTCTATTTGTGGGAAAAAAGGACACAAATTTTGTTTGGGTACAACTTCGCATGACCGCGCAATTGCCAGTTAAAGAGATGCAGTGCCGAATCGCAAAACGTGCTTTAGTCCTAAAGTGGGAAATCCTTCCGGATTTCAGTGCCACAAAAATATGTAAGCCAAAGACACAAATATGCCTCGTGAAAACCCTATGCTGCCACCCAAATAGTGTGAAACCACTAATTTGCCAAAAATAAAATATAGGGGGTGCTAATAGTGAACCATAAATCCTACAAATACAAACAACTAAATATATATGAAATCAAATATATTCAACTATCTATCAAATGCATAGATACATGTGAAAATACACATATAAATAAGTGAATATCATAAAGAGATATAAATAATTAAAATAGTGACAATTCATATACCCAATGAATGGTTTTGTGTCACTATATGTATGTTTAAGTGATTAATTTTGTTGATCATTTATTCATGTCACCATATTGTTTGTACATTCTTATTTATTTACATCATTGGATATATGAATTGTCACTATTTTAATTATTTATAAGTATTTATGATATTCATTTATTTATGTTTGTATTATGCATATACAGTATTTGATTTCATATATATGTATTTGTATTTGTAGGATTTATGGTTCGCTATATTTTATTATTGGCAAACCAGGGATATTTACCTTGTGTTCCTTGGTAAATTCAATACAGCGGGGTGTGTAATTTTAATGGTTTTGGATGTGCAAGATCATGTTTTGTGTTAGCATGTATCAATGTCTGAAGAGGGAACAAGGCATGCTCTAAAACGTTTTGGCTTTATTCATTTTGATACATTTGGGACTTTTATTGGTATTCCTTACACCACAATTTATGGATTTCCAATATCTAGCAGCCTTGATGTTGATCGCGGTACATCCATTCTTGGGATGTGTTTTTAAAGATCTCTTGTGAATTTAAAAGTTGGTGTTTTCACTCACCAAGGTGAGCTACATACATTGATTCCAATTTACCTGTCCATCTGCTGATGATGGTGTGAATGGGCCCTAAAATGCTGAAAGAAGATCTAACCCTACCACACTCAACGAAGTTTAGCTTTAGATATACTTAGTGTAACTAAACTCACAATGGTAAAATCAGTCTATATATGCAGTAAAGCATGCTTGTTATACTCACTGTGGAACCTAAAGAGTTAATCTTCTGCATTGTGTAAAAAGGCTGTTCCAAAGTCCCCAAACCCTCTCCGGATAGAGCAGAGCCTTGGAAGCACTCTGCCCATGCTCAGTTTTTTTCTTAGGAGGGTGCATGTGATCAACGCATGACCGATCTGCATTTTCCAGACAGAGGGTCAGGGGTCCTGAATCCTCATAGGACAATCATGGGAGAATGAAAACTCCTCCTACAAGCTTTAACCAGGCACCAGGTATTTAGCAGTTTATATTTACTAAAACGATTGCATTTCCATGTTCTGTGTACTGTGGGAGACCAAATATAGTGAATGCAGGGTTCTGGGTTTAGTAACACTTTAAATAATAGCTTATAATGCCCACTTAGCTATACAGTAATGCATTATTTTCGCTAAACAATCTCTAGTCATTCCTATGCTGATTATTAACCAAATATTAATGATTGCACTTTTTCTGGTTTTGGATTAAGAAGTTAGTGGCTAGTGTCCTTGTTTTGGCTGAAGTTCTAATACCATTAAAGTCTCCTATCCTCTGTTCACTGTAAGTTGGAAATGGACTTGAGCCTACCCAATGAGCCTGTATAGTTAGGCACAACAGAGTTGTCACATTCCGAATTGTGATTAGTTTACAGTCTTGTTCGGACCTTGTGGGGGATGCTTTCTTAAAATGTGCTACTACCCTTAATGCATATCTAAGCCCAAAAGCCAAAAATATGCATCAATTTACCAATCCTAAGGGTAATGGCTGCATTGGCTTTTTATTTTTTTAGGCTTTTTTTTTACCTTTATTTTCAACTAGTAATCCAGCCAGTAAATCTATTATTTTTCAGCTTTCTTGACAGACCTGTCCAGCAAAGGTGGTAATTAGAGGGTAGAGAGTTGAGATCACTGGCAGGGATGCTTATAATGGTCAGATTTTTTTCATTCAGTTAAAACCTTTATACCAAAAGGAAAATAAGCTGTTTTTGTTACTGTTTAAAAAGCGTTAGCTAGAATTCAGCTTAATCACTTATGTAAAGTCTCTCTAAATCTACTAGTCCATCTGACATTACCCTCTCCAGATAATGCTGCTGTCCAAGGGTGTCTCCTTTGCTCCACCTTAAATAAGAGCCACTTTAGGACAGAAAGTGTGTTTCTGACTTTCACCTGGTAAAAATAAAGGGTAAAAAAGCCTAAATACAAAAGTATAAAGCAGCCACCACATACAGCATAAGGATCGACAAGCTGCAATGTGTGTTAATTTTTGGTTTTGTAAATAGATCCACTTTAATAGACAGATCCTCTTCAAAGGCCATAACATGCAGTAAAGCAGTTAATCTAGTTCCCTTTTCAGCTGCTGATACACCAATACATCTGCAATGCCTTTTTATTCTGCATTAAGTAATCACATTTCAGAAAGTCTGCGATTCTATACAATTCGAGATGCTGCATTTCTTTACCAGAATTCACGACCATTGCTATTATTTTTTTTAAATAGCGCATTATGGTAAAGTCAACAGAAACTGAGCATAATGGCAGTTCATCCCTACAGTGAATATAGAAACAAAAGGAAATCTGTCAGTTTAATAGCACATTGTGGCCTTGTGAGTATGGCAGTGGTTGTTGAATACAAATCCTTGTACAACCTTGGATTTTATTTAAAAGAAAATGCACTTCATATTCTAGCAAAAATGAACGTGCCACACTGTATATTGATCTTGATTATCTCTACATTTCAGCTTACAAATCTCCTACTTGATAAATAAAATATAAATTGAAGAAGCTCCGGCTGTCCGTGTGTAACTTATTTGCGGTCGGTGAAGCCTTCTGTGTAGCTCTCTCACCTTCTTCAATAAATCACTGAAAGGTCTGTAGGTTCCCCCTCTCAGCCGTCTTTAGATGACTCTTGCAGACGGTCTTTGTCATCCTAGCCAAGTTCTATATCTTTGTTCGTTTTTCCTTGCTGCAACTGTTGCGGTAGACATCCATTGACATAGGAGAATAGAGAAGCCTCATTCCTCTCAAAGGTGAAGATCTTTTTTGTTGATGTTATAGGTAAATATACAGTTATATTATATAATCTCATTTGCTTTACTTCTGTTAAAGCAAGCATACACTAGTAGGTTGCTTAAGGGTAAAAGGAACTTGTCATGAGATAAATACATGATCAGCCATAGCATTATAACCACCCACCATAACCCTTTGAGGCACCGACCTCACTAGACCTTTGACAGTATGCTGTGGTATGTGGCACCAAACCATCAGTAGCAGATCCAAAGTTGCAAATTGGGGCCTCCATGGATCGGAATTGTTTTTCCAGCACATTCCACAAACGATTGTTGAATTCATCAATCCAGACCATATTCTTTCATTGCTCTGTGGTCCAGTTCTGAAGCTCATATTGTAAGCACTTTTTCAGAGGATAGGGGTCAGCATGTGCATGAACTGGTCTGTGTCTATGTAGCCCCATATGCAACAAACTGTAATGCATTGTGTGCTTTGAAATCTTTTTATCGGAGCCAGAATTAGCTTTTTCAGCAATACAGGGAGTGCAGAATTATTAGGCAAGTTGTATTTTTGAGGAATAATTTTATTATTGAACAACAACCATGTTCTCAATGATTCCAAAAACTCATTAATATCAAATAACGACTTTTTCGATTAAGACCGAGGCTATTTTTCTAAAGTTTCGTGTGTTACGTAATGTCAAACAACGTATACCCCGATGTATCTGTGTCTGGTCAAGTACGTGTACGACTGGGGATAGGAGACTTTTTCACGAATGTTATACTCGAAGTCTTGACCTGGTGTCTCGTTACTTTCTTATACCAGACCTAACTACTTAAGT
The DNA here is from genome assembly GCA_018402905.1 of Glandirana rugosa. Lineage (NCBI taxonomy): Eukaryota > Metazoa > Chordata > Amphibia > Anura > Ranidae > Glandirana > Glandirana rugosa. The sequence goes on along the minus strand of BLSH010076090.1, from coordinate 694,058 downwards.
TGTTAGCAAACACCTTACACGACCTTTTTGTTAAGGCTAGGTACCTCCGGGGTTAAACGTTGAAACCTAGACGATGACTACCAAACCACGGTGTATGGTGTCGTATGAC
>BLSH010076090.1:669525-693939 GCA_018402905.1 Glandirana rugosa | reverse complement strand
AATTGGTAGTAGGCTTTCGAGCCTATACAGCTTGGAGTAAGACAACATGCATAAAGAGGATGATGTGGTCAAAATACTCATTTGCCTAATAATTCTGCACACAGTGTATGAGCTACAGTAGCTCTTCTATTGGATCAAACTACACAGACCAGCCTTCGCTCCCTACATGCATCAATGAGACTTTAGGCTAGTCAGCAGTGGGAGCCAACGTATTGCTCTTGTGACAAGTTTCCTTTAATAGTTGATGTCACCTGCAGTCAAAATGTTTTCACAGCACAATGCAGTTGCAGATCTGGTATTGCTGTTGCTGAGTATCATTCAGCAGCTGAGAGGTATCATGTGTCTCTCCAGTTCCACTTTCATCTACTAGAGTACAAGTGGTTTCATTGGCAGGATGTGTTATGCTCTGCCTTCAGATCAACACTAAAGTAGTATTTAGAGCTCTAAACTGTCATGGGCTAATGTTAGGCAACTTCCTTTTAATGGCTCAGCTTGCCATGCTGGAACCGTAACAGCTGGAGCTGATACCCATGGCAACTAATTAGGTATCAGCTTATATGTAACTGTCTTCTGGGGCAACAAGTCACATCCCTGATTTATTTAGCTTTAATGAATGGTCTAAGAATAGCTATCCTGTAAAGGAAGAGAACATTAACCATCATTGCAAGAAGTTGTATAGATTTTCCAACAGTACCCATAGTCAAAGGTGACCATTTACATATCCAGGAGATTTTGGTTTTGTGTGGGTACAAGGCAGAGTTATCTTCAGAAATCACACACAATAGATCCAGAGGTTGATAGCAAAATAGTTTTAATGATTTTATGGGCACCAGGCACCCCAACCCACAGGGGGACTAATGGCTGACAATGTCCTTGGGCATTGCATCCACAGCATGCCTCTACGGGAGATCTTTCAAGATCTGTCTGTGCTTCATCTCTAAGCATTTACACTGTACCAGCAGCCTCTTTATCTCTGTATCATGCCTCCCCAGTTGCCATCAGCCAGTCAAGGAGCCTCTCTTGTGCCAAAGAGAGCCAACCCTTATAATGAGATACACAGAACCTAATTGAGGAACACTAATGTTTCAATATATAGTTTTCAGTAATCATCATTTGTAATAAGTTACTGAAGTCTGCCAATAACGGGCAAGTTGAATGTTTCAAATTTTTACTCTTAATTTTAATTATCAGTTTTAAGCACTGAAAGAAAGGGGGCTATTAGATCTTCTGAATTATGTTGGCCTGGCCTTTTGACATTTTTAAAGAAATAAACTCTTTATTATCTTCTTGTTTTTTCCCTGTACCTCTTGAATTTGATTAAGAGCTGACCACCTGACCTCCACATATTGTACATATAATTTGAAGTAAAATTAAAGCACTGGTAAAGTTAAAATTTTACAGTGTAATTATAAAAAATACAGACAGAGCTGTACCTATTAAAGTAATAGAGGAGCATAAAGGGTGGGTGAAAGTGTACCCAATGATAACAGAAAGCCAAACGTAAGTCTAATCATCTCACATCACCTGAACTTAAAGAGGCTCTGTCATGAGATCAAGAATGGGGGTTGCCGTAACCATTCTTCATTTAAAAATACTAGTTGGCTGCCCATGTCTGACTTCAAAACCATTGAGTCACAGACCCAATACAAGCATGCTGTGAATAATTGTTAGAATGTCTTTCTGTATAGGTCAGAGACTAAAGCCCTGTACACACGGCAGAATACTGGGAGACTTTTGCCAGTTAGAAAAAAAATGGCCGACATTCTGCCCATGTGTATGTCGGTCTGTCTGACGTTTGGCCGGCTTCTGTTGAACGTGCATGCTGAAAAACCAGCAGCTGACCGACTTCCAATCAGTGCTCTCAGCCAGTGGCAGAGATCACTGATTGGAGTGTTCTGGCAGAAGATGCATCCCCCTGTCAGATCCCAACAGCTCAGTGGCAGAGATCCCTGGACTAACCTTGCATGGTTAATACAGTGTCTCCGACCCAGCAGGTTGCACAAAAAAAACTGTTAGTGTGCACCCTGGCTTAAGGCCACTTTCAAAGTCAAAGTCAGTTATGATTGGCAGAGAATCTGTCTGCTGACCCCCTGCTGATCAGAGAAAAGTGGATGGATGACAGGTCTGTGTCCTCTCAGGTTATGTAGAGAGGACACAGATGGAGTCCGCTCCACTCTATGGGCAGCCGGGTGCAAACTGGCTCTGCTGTCCGTTAAAAAAAAAGAAAAAAAAAAAACAGTACAGAAAAATGTCTGTATAGCATACCGTCATCAATCAGAATGCATACAAGTGCAGGATACATATGCAGTTAAAGACCATACATATGGGATCACAAAATCTGGAGCAATAGATACATACAGTTCAGTCAGAAGACACCCATGGGTCCCAAACAATATGACATTTCTTGGGGGATCCCCTGGCCTCATAGGCCAACTTGTGTAATGGAATAGCTTGATTAACTAAGTTAAAGTGGTTCTAAAGGTGGAAGTTTTTTTTACCTTAATGCATTCAGGAGTGCCGACGGGGGACCCACTACACAGAGCAGATAAGTATGACATGTTTGTTCTTTTTTTTTTTTCTTGAAGCCGAGCCTTTAATAGCACTTTAATTCATTAGGACAAAGAAACTGACTGCTTGCCATGGAACACAGTTCAGATTTAAGACTCAAAAACGAGTGAGCTGCCTTGGTGAATTTGAGTCAGAGGCGGGAGAATGGAGTGGTATCACTCTGTCCTTCATTCTAAGTACCTTCTAGCTGCTGCTGTAATGGTAGTTGTGCCACCAACACTGGCTTGGGTTGAAGCTCTCAGAAATGACTATAATGAAAGCCATTTCCATGTTTCATAGACCATTAACGAGAATCCTCTCAGCAAACAGAGCTGATCCTCTCCCTGTCTTCCTAGTACATCATCCTGCCATTCCACAGGATTAGTTACTCTTCCAAAACCTTTCTTGCCCAGCCAGAGAATTAAACCGCTTAGAGATTAGTGAAATATGCTTTTTACGTTTCATGGGGTACCCAGCAGCCGCATAATATCAACATTATTTATTGGTAATCTTATCCTGCTGTCACTTTATTATAAATGATAAAAAGGGATAAGTGAGAAGTGAACCTGTAAAATAAATCTGCTCATAAGTAAACCATGGACATATTTTATGTTCATTATTTATTTAATACTGCGCTTAACCTCTTCTAACCTTTACAACAGCTTGAAAGTTGGCAAAATGCACTCTGAACATACAGCTTGTTATTTGCATGCGCTGAGAGGGATCTCAGGATTAGCAGTTGGGTAGTAAGTTGCTGATTAGATCCCATGTAAGGATTCCTACCACTTTCTTTACATTTAGCTCACTTTGATGCACATTAAATACACTTGAGTTGACACGTGTAGACATCTGTTTCCTTAACTCATTGCATTGATGTGCATTTTTCAATGCACTGCAGTGCAGGTTTTTCATTCACAGCAGGAGCCAAAATGCATTATCTTTCTTTTTTCATTTGCATTGCAATGAGCTGGGATGTGTTGAAGTATTCTCAAAAGTCTTGCACTACGTTTAAATGCAGCGTGTTCCATTTTCACAAAGCACACAGCAATACAATACAACCTAATGCATGGTGTGTAAATGGGTACTAACACCTACCCAGTAATGTTAAATTAATATTACCATGAACTAAGTTAAGTTTCTAAATTCAAAAGGTTTTCTACGTTAATGCATTCTCTGTCCTACCCACCCCATCCCTAAAAACTTACCTGATTCCTGTCACTACTCAGGAGCTGTCTCCGCTGCAGAATCACTCCACTAACTTTCTGCTTTCAAAGGGGATACTGAGAGCAGGGGGAGCCATTGGCTTCTACTGCTGTCAGTCAAGCTCCTTTGAGGATGGATCAGGGGTGTGGCTTACAGGCGCTGTGTGTGCGTGTGGATGCACCCAACCTAGCACCCATCTTGCTAAGGAGGCATCTGGAGCAATGAGAAGCCGACAGCGCAGGAGGGAGATTGTCAGAAGAGGGGGTACAGGACATCTCTGTGCAATATAATTGCACAGAGCAGCACGCATTAAATCTTTTTTTATTTTAAACAAAGAAAAGACTTGCATTTCTTTACATTTTAGGTTGTATTTGGCACAAATCAGGGGTCATGAGGGATTTAGAGGAAAAACAGTTTTATTCAAAATATAAATATAAATATATCCAGCATTAACTGATGAGTACAATAACAGTTGCAAAACCTTAAAGGAATGTATAATAAATTGGTATTTTTTTAATTTTATATTTTATTTGATATAGTCATGACCAAAATAAATATATTAGATAGACCTAAACAGAGGTTGCAGCACTCAATTAAAGATTTATTTATTTAATTCCAAAAAACATAAACAATTACTAAGAGTATTGGGCAACATCCATTAAAGCTAATGCTTGAAACTGTTACAAAATAACTCTTTTAAACAAAATAACTCTTTATTGAGTGCGGTAAACCCTGAAGCTGGCAGGCTGCGGCACCCCGAGCATTCACAGGGTTTGTCTATAGGTCCTGGAGAAGCTGTCAAGTAGGCTTGCAAGTAGATGGATTTTCCTATTAGTTCTATACAGAAAAGCAGTAAGTATACAACATTCCTATATAAAAACTGCAGCGCTACAATCAATAGACAAAATTCATAAGTCCATATTTAACCACTTCCTTACTGGGCACTTAAACCCCCCTCCTGCCCAGACCAATTTTAGGCTTTCAGCGCTGTCGCATTTTGAATGAGAATTGCGTGGTCGTGCGACGTTGTACCCAACAAAATTTTTATCATTTTTTTCCCACAAATAGAGCTTTCTTTTGGTGGTATTTGATCACCTCTGCGGTTTTTATTTTTTGCGCTATAAACAAACGAAAAGCGATGATTTTGAAAAAAGAACAATATTTTTTACTTTTTTGCTATAATAAATATCCAAAAAAAAAATATAAAAAAGAAAATTATTCATCAGTTTTGGCCAATATATATTCTTCTACATATTTTTGGTAAAAAAAATCGCAATCGGCGTATTTTGATTGGTTTGCGCAAAAGCAATTGCGTCTACAAACTATGGGAATAGATTTATGGCGTTTTTAATATTTTTTTTTTTTACTAGTAATGGCGGTGATCTGCGATTTTTATCGGGACTGCTATATTGCAGTGGACATGTTGGACGTTTTTGACACATTTTTGGGACCAATGACATTTATACAGCGATCAGAAATTTAAATGTCCACTGATTATTGTATAAATGTCATTGGCAGTGAAAGCGTTAACCTGAAGGGGGCAGTGAAGGGGTTAACAGTGTTCCCTGGGTGTGTTCTAACTGTGGGAGGGATGGGCTGGTCGGGACATAACAGATCTAACTGATCCCAGTGACAGGGATCAGTAAATCTGTCTTGTCCCATTCACAGAACGGAGAACCGCCGTGTTTACATTGGCGTTCCCCATTCTGAGGCTGTTGCAAGTGATCGGCGGGTCTCGGGTGGACATCGAGAGCGTGCCGCCAATGCTGTATCTTGGCCTAGGCCAACAAGGCCTAGGGCAGCATTTTGCAGGGGGGCAGCATGAAAAGAGTCCCCGCCGCCTTGCACTACACTTTTAGTGTAGCGCCAGTCTTATGGGGTGGACTGGGCCGGGAAACAAACTGGTCAGGCACCCCATAAAGCGCCTGCACTTGCTGCCGGTATGATAATACCCGCAGGGCCGCCATCAGGGGGGGGGCAGCCGTTACATATGCAGGGGACCTGGGCATCCCAAGGGACCCAGACCCCAACCAATGAGTTGTTGTGCTGCCCCATAGCCAAATATGAAGTGTGAGGAAATATCTTAAATCTCTTAAGGGATCCATTGCCCCCCCCCCCCACCCCCAAGGCCCTCAGAACTGTGTCCCCACTGTAAAATTTCAGGGTGGGTATTAAACAGGAAGGGTGTGACCTTGACAGGAAGGAGTTGTTCATATTCAAATGAGGGGGGGGTGCATGAGTTTAGTCAGGCCTAGGGCAGCACAAAACCTAAATACACCACTGTGTGCCACTGCAGGCTGCAAGTGCGCGCGGGGATCGCGCACGAGGCAGGACGTCCATGGACGTCCACCCGGAATTTCAGAGCCGCGCTGTAGCCATCTTTCGGCTATAGCGCGGTTCTGTGCTGGTTTTTCAGGCTGTTTAATGCAAACAAAGCGCAACTGGCTGCCTATTCAGAGGGTCCCATGATTAAGGGTAAGAGCGGTGAACACACGGTGGTGATTGGTGGATTATCTTTCTATCACGGCTGGTGGGATCTATCCTCTCATGCAAGACTTGCAATTTTTTATGTATGGATTTATGAATTTTATCTATTGATTGTAGCGCTGCACTTTTTATTTAGGATTGTTTTTAATGTTTATGTGTTAGACATTGTGCTCAGCTGCTACCTGGATTTCATTCACCTGACTGTATTAATATTGAGCGATTGAATTTTCTTTGCGCAGAATTTTTAATATTTATAATAAGTATATAACACTCAATAGCCCACTGGAAGTTTTGTGATGCCTGCCTTTACACACACATGAACTTTAATGGCATCCCAGTCTTAGTCCATAGGGTTCAATATTGAGTTGGCCAGCCCTTTGCAACTGTAACAGCTTCAACTCTTCTGGGAAGGCCGTCCTCAAGGTTTAGGAGTGTGTCTATGGAAATGTTTGACCATTTTTCCAGGAGTGCATTTGTGAGGTCAGACACTGATGTGGACGAGAAGGCTCACAGTCTCTGCTTTAACTCACCCCAAAGGTGTTCTATCGGGTTGAAGTGCAGGCCAGTCAAGTTCCTCCACCCCAAACTCAGTCATCTGTGTCTTTATGGACCTTGTTTATGCACTGGTGTGCAGTAATGTTGGAACAGGAAGGGGACATCCCCAAACTGTTCCCACAAAGTTGGGAGCATGAAATTGTCCAACATGTGTTGGTATGCTGATGCCTTAAGAGTTTCCTTCACCGGCACTAAGGGACCAAGCTCAACCCCGCACCATAATCCCCCCTCCACCAAATGATTTGGACCAGTGACCAAAGCAAGGTCCATAAAGAAATGGATGAGTGAGTTTGGGGAGGAGGAATTTGACTGGCCTGCACAGAGTCCTGACTTCAACCCTTTGGGATGAATTAGGGGGGAGACTGCGAGCCAGACCTTCTCATCCAACATCAGTGCCTGACCTCAGAAATGTGCTTCTGGAAGTATGGTCAAACACTCTCATAGACACACTCCAAAACTTTGTGGACAGCCTTCCCAGGAGAGTTGAAGCTGTTATAGCTGCAAAGGGTGGGCCAACTCAATATTGAACCCTATAGACTAAGACTGGGGTGGCATTAAAGCTCATGAGCGTGTAAAGGCAGGTGTTCCAATACTTTTGGGGCTGGGGCTGTTCAACCAGCGTATCAGGTAATTAACTGATGATCCATCTGAAACACCTGTGACTGAATGAAGGTTAATTTTGCGCTGTATACATTTGGATCATTCACAGTTAGCATGTAGGTTATGAGTAAGCAGACGATCGGTCTGTGAAACGCGTTAACCCTTTACCTGTCTTTGGATATGTCGGTGCCTGCCTAACCCATTTGGCATGTTGATGTTTCACAATTTTTGAATAAACCACAAGCATTTTTCATCCAGCCAGTGTGCGGTCAGCTTTCCTCAGTATACTTCATGTTTCTGGATCACGAACAGGACCTGCACCTGACTGCCTGATTCTTATTTGCACCTGGAGCGGCTTCATCCGTTTCTCCTGCAGTATTATGTCCCAGCATAGTCTCATATATAATAATATGTAGGATGGGATGTAGGTGGGGTGCTGTGTGGTGCAGCAGGAATAACACACCCAGTCGCAGTGCAATGAAAGAACTTGTATTGAAATAACGCAGAAAGTTCACAAATGACCTGGTGAGAAGGCAACCCAACCAGGAACACTCACAGTTCCAACAGCAAGTAGAGAGCAGGATGCAGCTGAACTGACAACACCTGTAGAGGAGGGAAGAATGCTGCCTGGCTGCCTAGTGCCCAAACAGGCAGGTGTCCAGAGAAGTTGCGAGCTCTTTCCTTCCTCTTCAGGAACTTTTCCCTGCAGCTAGTTCTGTTCCAACCAAGTGGGGTACCTGTCCCTACTCTACCAACTTGCAAATGTGCCTCAAACCAGGACGCCAGGGCCTTAAAAAGACCCACCTAACCCAAGATGGGATGGCAGCAGTGCAATAGCTTCCCAGTGACACAAGAAACAATAGAGTGACCCTGTTCCTCCTGACTTCCTCTCCAACTGCAGAGCTGCTAGGGTAGAGTGCCACCTGCAGTGGAGAAAGTAGACTACACCTGCCTACAGGGAGGGTAAGGGAGCTGTATGCCCCACTTTGTATGAAAGTATTGCTATCCTTTAACTTTCATGTGTGTCTTTGGATTTGTGTTCAGAGGAATGCATTGTAGTGTACCACCTTTGGGGTATCCTGGGGGCTGACTGAAGGTCTGGTTTATTTGTGCAGAGCCTAGGAGCCCTTCATCTTCCTATTATAGAGATACCAGTCTGTATGTCTTGGGAGTTGGGATGGAATCCCTGTGGATATTTTTTTGAGTCATTTATAGGTACCAGAAAAAAAAGAACACTACTGATGGATTTAGCAGTGGATGTGAACCGAGTAAACCATGGACCACTGTAGTACCAGAGTGGATTTTTAATTATTCCCTCATATCTGTTTCTAGGTGATCCTTGGAAAGGATCTAATCTGTAAACATTAGGTGTCTCTGGGATAATACAGCAATGTGACAGAATAGGACTTTTGGCGTTATGCTGAGTGACAGGCTGGGAGAGAGATGCCTGACTCATGCGATGCTTCCTCAAACCTTCACATCAAGGAATGTCTCTGTTTTAGCAGACTTCATAATCCCCATGTGTAGCGAAGATTAAAATAGATTGCTCAGCTAGACCAGTCTCCATGAGGGAGATGCCGAAAGAAAAAGGACAGAGCAAGAATATGAATTAAAAACTCATCTGCTCCGCAAGTAAAATTAACTGGTAAAATCCTAAAGGGACACAGGAACCACCTATATTCCTAAAACTAAAAATTTCACAATTTTAACTCTTTGTATAAAACTTTGCAGGACGATTCAGCAGGCTATCTCAGTGCTTCTGGTGGGATTGCAACTTCTTGTCAAAAGCATTGGCAGGCAGTGCAAACTGTTTTTTTATTTAGACTTAAAGCCTGGAATGGTGGAACATAGCATAAATTAGAATAAAATGAACCTATGCTTAAGGCCTCATACACACGGACGTTTCTTAAAAAATAAACAATAGTCGGGCCCGGCGTCAAGGAAAATAAATTGGTGTTTTTCGGCGTTATGCATCGGCGTTAGTGAGCATTAGTGAGCATCGGCGTCAATAGGCATTTTTATTAAAAAAATCATCCCTCTGCTATTTTTCAACCTAAAAACATTGGCGTCAAAAAACGCCGGTTAACGCCGGTACAGCATTAGTTGGCATTTTGCGGCGTAAAAAAACGCCAAAACGTTACAGCCTCAGAACGCGCTGGCCGTGGGTTCTAGTTTCAGCTCACTAACGCCGATGCCATCTACAGCTCAAAAACGTTGGCGTTTTTATGGGGCCATTGACTAACATGGAGAGCTGCAAAAAACGCCAGAAAACGCCGGCGTCAAAAAACATCCGTGTGTATGAGGCCTAAATGATAATTTACTGGAGGACCACAGTCTCCCACAAATCGCATGGTTGTACAGCAGATCTTGTGTTTTAACCTCTGACAAATATAATATTATCAAATTGTAAACCCCTTGTGGTGGGATTTTAGAGGCAACCATGCAACTGCTAATATGTTTAAAATAGTTCATATTTTATTTCTACATCGTTAAAAATTAATTCATCAGTATTTACAAAACGTACAAAAATATAAAAACAATGGTTACACAAGAATTTCCATCTTGACATGATGCTCATCAATCACAGTGGTTTTCCCAAATGCTGATTTCACAGGTCCACACAATCAGGAAGTTTAGACTGCGAGGTCCGAAATTCAGCCAGTGGGTAACTAAAGAACTCTTCCTCAGGGATTTATTATCACTCTGTGAAATGTAGACATGATTTACAATCAAATTCATCACAGTATTTAATATACAGCAGAGAATAAGGGCCATTGACATTGGCCAACTAATAAGTACAATTACATATGATGCAATGTATCTCTAAATTGGACATTGTTCACACCTTCCACCAGGTGAGTCACCCCCAACACCAGGCAACCATATATGCTGCACCTACCATGCTTCCCCAAAAATAAGACCTACCCTGTGGTTGTAAATAATAAGACCTGTGGTTGTAAATGGGGTTCACTCAGAACAGAGACCAGTCACTAGTGGGGTACCACAAGGCTCTGTACTGGGTCCTGTTCTATTTAACCTATATGTAAATTATATAACTAAAGGTTTGTTGGCAAGGTATGTGCCTTTGCTGATGATACAAAGGTGTGTAATAGGGTTGATATCCCTGGAGGTGTCTGTAACATGGAACATGATTTGGCATTGCTGGAAGATTGGTCAAAGCAGTGGAGACAGCAGTTCAATATTTCTAAATGTAAAATAATGCATCTAGGGAAAAAGAATCCCCTTAGAGAGTACAGCATTGGGGGTACAGTGTTAGCCAGCACTACAGAAGAAAAAGATTTGGGGGTGCTTATTTCAGATGATTGCAAAATGAGCAAACAGAGTGACCAGGCAGTGGGAAAAGCAAATAGAATTCTGGGATGTATCAGTAGAGGGATCACCAGCAGGAGGAAGGAGGTTCTGATTCCTCTATATAGATCTTTAGTGAGTCCTCACTTAGAATACTGTGTCCAGTTCTGGAGACCTCACTTACAAAAAGATATTGATAAGATAGAACGAGTTCAGAGACGGGTAACAAAAATGCTGAAAGGTCTGGGAGATAAAACATATCGAGCGACTTCAGGAACTTAATATGTACAGTCTGGAGGAAAGAAGGGAGAGGGGAGACCTGATTGAAACCTTTAAATACATCAAGGGGGTGAATAAGGTTCAGTAGGGCAGTCTTTTCAATAAGAAACCAAAATCAAGAACACGGGGACATGACCCCAAACTAACTGGGGGGAAGTTCATAACTAATCTTAGAAAGGGTGGTTGATGATTGGAATAAACTACCAACAGAGGTTGTGAGGCAGTCAACAGTAAATGGCTTCAAACATGCTTGGGATAATCATAAATCTATAGTCAGACAACAAGGTTAATGTAAAAAAAAAAAATAAATAAATAAATAAATAAATAAATAAAAAGGGGCAGATTCGATGGACTACTCGGTCTTTTTCTGCCGTCACTTTTCTATGTTTCTATGTAAAAATAAGACCTATCTCGGTTTTCTAGGATGGCTGCAATATACGCCCTACCCCGAAAATAAGCCCTAGTTAAAAGTCATTGTAAAATCATGTAATCCATGCTGTAAAAGGATTATATAATGTCTAGTGTGTGTCTTTATGTAACATTATTGTAGAAAATACCTTATTTTACAGCACCCCTGGGCGCCCATGTGACTCCCTCTGCAGTGCTCGGAGCAGTGCTGATGTCAGCGGGGATCTCGACATCTCCCTCAGCAGTGCTCGGGGGGGGGGGGGGAGAGAAGAGCTCCGGCAAGTCATGTCAGCACCCAGCCAGCGGCGCTGTAAATAAGGTATTTTCTACAATGTTACATAAAGACACACACTGGACATTTTATAATCCATTCACAGAGCAAATTAAATGATTTTACAAGATCTTTAAATAGGGTTTATTTTGGGGATTACAGAGATGCTGACTCTTAAACTGACAGGGAGGGAGAGGGGGAGAGAAGACAGGGGGCAAATAAGACATCCCCTGAAAATAAGCCCTAATGCAAAATTAATATAAGACCCGGTCTTATTTTCGGGGGAAACACGGTAGCTGTCACATTAACTAAAGTGTGTCTAACATCGGGTGTTTAGATGCATATGTCACAATGCACCATCACCTGTAAATATAGGCCATTGGAAGCAAATTAAGATGTGTAATGATCAAAATGTTTCACAAAATAACAAACAAAAAATTCTCTGCATCTCTGCACAGCATATATGGTTTCCTGGTGTTTGCGGTGACTCACCTGGTGGGAGGCGTGAACAACATCCAATTTGGAGATACTTTGCATCATATGAAAGTGTACTTATTAGTTGGCCAATGGCCATGGCCCTTTTTCTTTGCTTTGTAGGTTTTGTAAATAGTGATGAATTATTTTTTAATTTCAATATTCTTTATTAGTTTTATCAAATAGAAGGAGAAGCAAACATTGGGTCATTATATACTGTTCAAAGGCAACAAACAAGTTAAGGAACAAGACACACATATACACAGTGTCAACAAGAGACAAAGCAATTAACATAAACTCCATGCCATAGGTTACATAGAGCCATTAGCGCAGGAGCGCTAGGGCAGGTTTATGTAAGAGAAAACATGGCATTAAGATGATGGTTTAGTATCGTAGTTATACCACTTGAACCAATGGGACCAGTCATTTTCAGACTTCAGAAGATTCCCTTCAGCAGAAGCGACCATACGTTCGTAGCTAATGTGGGTGTGCGGTCACTACATTGAAGGAGGGCAGATTGGGGGATTTCCATTGTCTGGTTAAGGCTAAACTGGCCACAAGTAGGATATGTACAAGTAGCTTATGTATGTGGTGTGGATAATTCTCTGTTCCCAGATTCATGAGGGCAAATTGGGGGGTTAGGGTAATGGGCATATGTAAGATCTTGCTACGTAGCTGGGAGACTGCAGACCAAAAAACAGCTCATTTGGGGCATCCCCAGAAAATGTGTAGAAGGCTTCCTATTCCCCCACATTCCCTCCAACATGTAGATGGAGTGGAGGAGTCCCATATAAGCAATCAAACAGGAGTTAGGTACCAATGAAGACTTATCTTGAAGACTGTTCCCAAAGATTAGTGGCGCTAATAAGCTATGGTCAAGTGTGTGACCACTGATGTGAGGGTGAGAAGAGGACCATTAGGTTTGGCCAAAGGAGAATGATAGTGTCAGATGTTTGGTGGCAGTAGATATGATAATGTCACTTAGGTATGTTAAAATGACTCATAACTATAGTATCGATAGTAGTAGTAAGGAACTTGAGAACCTATGCAGAGAAATAGGAAGGAAGTAGCTGGACCAAGAGGAAGAGAGGTGACTATAGATAGATAGAATAGAAAGGCAGACAGTGTGAACCTCACAAAATAGTAAGGTACAGAAATAATTATTATAAAAGTGCTTAGCTAAGACAGAGCCAGTTTAGGAACTATGGAATCTTTAGGAATCTAAAGATGGCTCCTAAGGCTGCTAACCTGATGATTTTTTTTTTTTTTTTTTAACAATGTAAAAATAAGATATGAAATATTTTAAATATATTAGCAGTTGTATAGTTGCCTCTAAAATCCCACCACAAGGGGTTTACAATATGACAATTTAATTAAGGGATGATGGCAACTACACCCCAAATTGCCAAGGTGGATTTACTCTGACAAATATAATATTTAAAGTATCTGTAATCCAAAGGCTTGATTGCTCACCATGTCTCATGCTAATTTAAAGTCAGTCATGATTTTGGTGTGGAGGAAGAACCAATGATGATGTATATATCATAGCAAAGTCATGAACAATGGCCCTGCTGGCCTACATTTCCTGAAGGTTCCTGGGACCATGTGATAGGAGATTGATGATGATTTCACTGGGTGACATGTCAACAAAGGTATTGAGTTGAAAAGAATATATTAAGCATGTCTATAATGGGGAAGGAGAGCACAGTGTTGTCATCAGTGAGTTGCTGTCCTCATACTATCCGTTCACAGGCTGTATAAGTACTTGACCAAGCTGTATTGCTTTAACTGCAGAATAGAAAAGTGTGGTCAGAAACTGCTTGAGCTATCTCACAGGGATGTCTGGTTTACAAAACTGGCTGAACATAAAATTATTTTGCTATGTAGCACAGTTATGTTGTACTTTTCAGCTATGCAATTTAGCCAACTAAAGCAAACCGAGTGCCAGATTTCAGTAGAGTGGCAATCCTTCCTGAATAGCAGAAGCCCTTACTGACTGATTACACTTGTAGCCTGGAATTGCTTTTTATTAATATAATGCTGTCGTATATCCTTTTTAGCAATACATCTATTTGTCGTGTAAACACACCAAGTGTAAAAGATAACCATGTAATGAATTCAGTATTTAGTTAACTCATAATTTAATTAGCCGTGGTGAAGCGGAGATAATCTCTCATAAAGTTAAATTACCATAAAAAATATACTGTGTTTGTGTCATCACTCAAAACCACGGCTCCTGAGGGAAGGCTTCTCTTGGTGGTAACGTGTTACAGACTTTATGCGCCAGCCTGATATTCATCTAATGTGTTTGTTTGATAGAGTGGTCTGTTTATAGAGCAACAATCCCGGCAAAGTTTTTTTAACATTTTTCCAATAGATTGATTTTTCAATCAACTTTTGACCTTCTCTGGATCTGGATGTGTTATTAAAGGTCATTTATCCTCTTACAGTGATATTAGAGACATATGTATGGCAGATGTGCTGAGTGGACACGTCACCTCCATGCCAAGGAATTCAACTCTTTTCACAATGGTAGTGGATCGACCTAGATCTCCATCCACAGTTGTTGGTTTTGTTTTTGGTACAGGGATTGCTTTTTATGTTTCTTCTTTTTGCTCCTGGTCTATTCCACTGTTACATATTTTAATATTCGCCACAAGTGAATGTTAAATAAAAGAGCACCTGCGTGTGGGACAAGGTCACTAATCACTAAAAAAAAAAAATGTCTGCAGATACCCTTTATTATGTGGGCCAGAAAATGTCTAGGTATGCACGCTGCAGTTCACAGCAGCCTCAGTAAACAAGCAGTGTTTGAGTGGAAATATAAAGCCTTAGTTATCATAGTTAGCTAACTGACCTAACCTCAGTATTAGACACATATGCTTATGTTTCATTGAGTTAGGGAATGTTCCCCACCCCTCTTTTACAGCTAGTGAAGATGGTGACAACTAGTAGATTTTAGAGTAACATGATCTGCCAGGATTTAAAAAGGTAGTGCTGGGCTTTCTCATTATAAAGCCCAGCATGGTTTTCAAATAATGGTTCAAAATTGTTCTTTGTAATGGATATTTATTAGTATAGTAAATATTTGTATGCAAATACTTTAAAGCATTGGTATGCACCACTGACCATTACAAACAAGTTTTTGTTTCCCAGGTTTAACCTTTAACTGCACAACCAACCTCCATGTCTGCCACTACACCTCCTCCTCCCTTTTCTTAGGTCCTGTTAAAGACTCCCTGAATGGTCGATATATGACACCCCTCAAGTGAGGAGAGAGAATTGAGGGGGAAACCCTCCAGCGGAGAGTGATCTATCCCCCCCTACCCTTAACAGTCTTTTATTCTTTGTCCACTTCCCACCTACAGCTAGTCCCTAGCACCCCCCCCCCATTTTCCTTTTATTTTTCTTCTCTCCCCATTGCAAATATTAATTTATCCTTTGTCAGGAGGGTCGCATTGGTCATTGTCTCCTTTCTGTAGTTTCTATACCCTTTGAAAAACCCTCCTCCCATAGACAACTATGTTTTGTACTTATTTACTCCCCCTTCTTAGTAAGCTAATTGGTTTATCTATAATATTTTAGTTAAGAGTCAGTTTAGGGTGGACTGACCTTGGACAGGTACGATCAGCTTTTGAAAAAAAATGTAGCATCATGAATTTGGGTTCTTCATATACTGATATTGCAGATGAAGGAGGGACATTATTGTTTTGTAGCAGTGATTGTTAATAGCTAACACAGTTTGTCAGTAAGTGCTGAGTCGACAGAGGCATCCCTACACATTGCTGTGATATATGTGGTGTAATTTGCGTTAGCTGCCATTTTGGTTTCATGCATTTCTCCAGAGTAGGCCCCAGGGGAATATGAGTGCAATGTTTATGAGCTTGGCAAGCGCTGGTTCATGTTTATTAATTGGCTTTACAGGGATTACTCGTTAAATTACAGCCCATTACTTCTTGGAGCCATAATAATATTAACCCCTTTCTTTATCACCTCCACAATGCCTACAGTGAAGATGGCCAGAGATATTTGCAAACGCTGTGGCCAAATTGAACATCATTTATGGTCATATAGTTTGAACTGGTCCATATGGTCCATTGTGACAATCTTGAAAAATCTGTGCTTTATAGGAAAAAATAAAATTCCTCTAGCAGAATATACACTGAATTTAAAGTGCATTTGTAGCCAAAATGTAAGAGAAATAGTTAAAACCTCTCTAAGATTGTTTGTTACTGTGGCCCTTATTGCTCTCTTACTTGCTAAACTCTCTTAAGCTGGGTACACACTATAAGAAAATCGGGTGAACGATCGTCTGGTTTTCCTTGATGTTTCACAGCAAGTTGAAACTGAGGATGGTACTAATTGTATGTAAATTCTGGAATGACACAGGCTTTTTTTTGTTTGACTTATTGTTGTTTATTGTTTCTGATCATGTGCAGTCTTTCGTATGCAATTTTTCTCATTTTGGATTTTTTCCCTTCGGAAAAATTTGTTTGGAAATATTGAACAATCGTTCCTCGTAAGGAATATTTCTTCTGATTTTCTGATTTTCTCATAGTGTGTACCCTACTTTGCAAAGATCAACAATTCAACCCTACACCTAGGCATAGTAATAAACATAGTTCCTAAACCGGCTCTGTCTTAGCTAAGCACTTTTATAATAATTATTTCTGTACCTTACTATTTTGTGAGGTTCACACTTCCTGCCTTTCTATTCTATCTATCTATAGTCACCTCTCTTCCTCTTGGTCCAGTTACTTCCTTCCTATTTCTCTGCATAGGTTCTCAAGTTCCTTACTACTACTATCGATACTATAGTTATGAGTCATTTTAACATACCTAAGTGACATTATCATATCTACTGTCACCAAACATCTGACACTATCATTCTCCTTTGGCCAGACCTAATGGTCCTCTTCTCACCCTCACATCAGTGGTCACACACTTGTCCATATCTTTATTAGTCTCTGTACTATATTGATTTTAGAAAAATAGAGTTTGGCTAGCTGGATAAATGTGCCATCATCCCTGGGCAGCACTGCAAAGACAGTTCCCTCTGGGGTGGAACTTTATAGGCACTACTAGATAAATACAAAAGGTATTATAAAAATATAAAGGTTTTATTGGTACACTTTACATAACATGTAGATAAATTATTTTTTAAATTGCATTGTTATGTTTTTAAAGTGTACCAATAAAACCTTTATGTTTTATATATACCTTTTGTATTGATCT
This sequence comes from Glandirana rugosa, assembly GCA_018402905.1. Lineage (NCBI taxonomy): Eukaryota > Metazoa > Chordata > Amphibia > Anura > Ranidae > Glandirana > Glandirana rugosa. The sequence continues at coordinate 676,571 of BLSH010076090.1, read as the reverse complement.
ATTAGTTCCTATATTGACTTTAGTTCTCTTTTCCCATTTTCAACCTTAATTTACAAACTCTTCTCTCTGTCCTGCAAATCTCTTGTGGAAAAGCACCAACTAGATTTCCACTCTCTTTCTCACATTCTGCAATGTCATCTAAATATGTAGACCACAGCACCAATGTTTAATCTCATTGTGCAAAGAAACAACTCTGGTACACCATAATGTGGAGAGTTTAGTGTACAGTAGATGATACTAAAATGTATTTTTGACCTCTGATCTTTTTTCTTAAATATGATATGTTTTTGACTATTTGCTGTCAAATCACAGCCCTCAAAGGCTAAGTTTGGACAGCACTCTCTGGACTCAGGATCAGTCATAAATAAACCTGAATATATAGAAACATAGAAAAGTGATGGAAGAAAAAGACTGAGTAGTCCATCGAGTCTGCCCCTTTTTATTTATTTATTTATTTTTATTTTTTTATTTTTTTTATTTATATATATATATATATATATATATATGAACAATGTAACTTTGTGACCATTTGTAATGACAGAAATGAATTCCTGGTGTTATTGAGCACTTGAGACCATTGTAAATGCTTATTATACCACACAGAAATTTTCCAGTGTCTCTGCGGAAAATCTCAGAGATTCTTCAGCAGTCAAGCGGATCACAGTCTGTAGTTCTCAGTGAGAGGTCTAGTGGGGTATGGATGACCTATACCTTGGCAGTAATGAGAAGATGACTTGACTTGCAAACATTTGATGTGTGTGCATGGGTGAAGTATGAATTCTGCTGATTATGATGTAATTTCTAACTATGGCCAGCCTAAGTGAAGAAACTGAATACATTTCAGACACTTGATGTCCAGCATTTGTGCTAAAAACAACAATATTCCGCTGTGGGGTTAACTGGGTAACCAAACCTAAGACTTCAACAGGTTTAATTATCTTGCTTTAATGAGGATTAATTAGCAATCAGGTTTTCCTATAATGTAGTGTGTTGGAGCTTAATAAACATTGATCACCACTTTGCCACCCAGTAAAGTCAAAGATAACAGAAATGGATGGAATTTTTCTAAAACACAAAGGACACAACCCCTGTAGACAGCACAGCCCTTTTAACATAACTGAATTGGCATGTCAAATTGCAACAAAATATTCAGCTAGCACACAAATCAGCATAACTTGTGAGATAGTTTACAATAAATCTTGGCCACAAACTGTCATTAGGTGTTTAAATAAGATTATAAAAAAAAATCTAGTTTTTATGAAACCAAGTGGTGTGTACATGTCCATTCTGTTTCCAACAGAGAACACTTGACCAGCACTGATGAAGTTTTGGTTCACTGGTGCCACTGGCCACCAATACATTTCCCGTATCTAGTGTCCAATGCTAACCTGAAAGCTTGTGTGATACCGCAGGTGTCTTCCTCTACGAAAAAGATTCATAAGATGACAGAGTATATGTGAACAGACCTCCTCTTACACAGTACAGCACAATAGGGGTCTAAGCAGCAGCTTTGGTCCCCTTATCTCTACAAATGACAGTGAAAAGGGTTGCATTAGGCTCAGAGAAGACATTGTATTTGTATTATTTGCACTGGTGTGGCCTTTCCTCACCAGACCCTGTGTTAGTTCAAATGCTAAACTTTTGATTATAGAGTACATTTTAAAACCTTTTGGCTCATCATACTTATAATAAAGTGGCCCACCAGGTTCCTTCACACATGCAAGAACTGTCTTCAGAGCATACTCTGGCAAACCTTCTCCCACAGTCTTCTTATTGGCCAATAAAAGACAGTGTTTGACCACAGATGCTATGGTTAATATTTGTGTAACAGACCTTTCTAGCCTTCAAAGATTTAGAGACAATTTAAGGTTACAGATTGCACTTGGAATTATGAACCCGATGACCTCTTTAGGAGGTAAGGTGTGCCCATAGATTTACTTTATATGTCATTATGGAGGATTCTTTAAAATGAACAAGAGACTTTGTCTATAGAGGTAACATAAACCTAAACAATGATGGCCAGTCTACACTGCAAAGGAGAACACTTTACTTATTTTACAATTTTGACATATTATCTTCATACCTTTCCACAGTGAATTGAACAGCCAACAGTAGTGATATTTCATAACATACAATCTTTACCATCTAAATAGTTCTGGCTGACACCCCATTTCCCAGAGAAAAGCAGTGCAGGACAATAGGAAGCAGCAATAATGAACAATGCCAGATTTAAATCTGTGGAGGCCCCTAGGCAGTTGAAACCTTGCGGTACCCTGCAGGTTTCTAGAGGGAAAGAAATCATGTGCATGTTCTAGTGGAATAACAGTAAACTAAGCTGTGTGCATGTTTTACGGAATGGCCGCTAGATGGAGATGGCCATTACTACTGTACATGACATGTACCTAGGTTGCACCAACATTTTTTTTACAAAGTGACAGCTGAAAGAAGATAAGTTTTAATGAGACAAATTGTAATGTGAACCTGATGTGTATGGTTTATGTACTTTATTGGCTACATTATATTAATACAGTATTTTCTCTATAGAGTCTTTAATGTAAAGTTTTAGTTTCTTTGAGTTTATTTTTTTTTCTATCTCTTGTAAACAATTTAAGAAAGCTTTGTTGTTGTTTTCTTTTAAGATCAAATCAATATTATTTTGACCGGCCCTGACGCGGTGTGGGACCCATAGGCTGACGCCTACTCTGCCTATTTGGTAATCTGGCACTGATGAAGAACAAGCCTCTCCACTATTGATCCATAAGAAATCTGTGTAAAAATCTTGTAGAATCAACAATTCATCTGTAGACAAGCCACCGCATCTGCAGTGCAGGAAGGGGGGGAACAGTCATTACGTGACCAGAGAGCCAAGTTTGATTTCAGCTTTTAGGTTTTATAGGATGAAATGAAAAAGAACATGTAGAAGGTGAGGAAACATTATCAAGAACATCAAATTATAGAAAAGAGTTTCTGTGCTTTAGTAATTAATGTTTGGAAAACCTCAATTACAAAGATCAATAAAATGAGATAATCTTAGAGAGATTGCTTAGATTTTATCCCCTTGAGATCCTATTATTAAATACAGTGCTATTTTACGTATAGACTTACAGTTAATAGAATGGGGAACTGCAAATAATAATAGTAACTATAATGATATTACAGTAATGATATCTGTATAATCAGAATATTTTGAACTGACTCTGAGTACACGAATCCTTGGTAAAGGGTAAATCCACGTTAATGGAAAAAAGTAGCAAATAATAATAATAATAAAAAAATAATATAGCATATACAATTGCTACAAAAGCCATGTTGAAATATAATAATAAATAATACATTTTATTTTTAATCTGCAGCACTGTAATATTCTGTAAAATTCAATGCAATATGGCAACCTGGAGGCCTATCAGTGCCACCAATCAGTGTAGCCTAGCAATGCCCATCGGTGCCACCTATCAATGCCCATCAGTGCCACCTATCAGTGCCGCCCATCAGTGCTGTCTATCAGTGCAGCCTCATCAGTGCCTCCTCATCATTGCTCACCAGTGCCACCTCATCAGTGCTCATCAGTGCAGCCTATCAGAGCCCATTAATGAAGCCTCATGAGAGCACACCAGTGAAGGAGAAAAATTACCTGTTTGCAAAATGTTATAACAAACTATGAAAATGTTTTGTTACATTTTCAGTCTTTTTACGTTTGTTAAGCAAAAAACAAAAAACCCAATAGTGATTAAATACCAACAAAAGAAAGCTCTATTTGTGTACTAAAAATTATAAAAATTTCATATGGGTACAGTGTATATGATCACGCAATTGTCATTCAAAGTGTGACAGCACTAAAAACTGAAAATTAGCCTGGGCAGGAAGGGGGTAAAAGGGCCCACTAGGCAAGTGGTTAGTGTCTTTACAACCATCTAATACATATATGCAGTGGCAAAAGGGTGAGTGGTAAGGCCTACATGCCAGACATATGCGCCACTGGGCAAACAATGTCAAAGACACCTCTTGGTCCATACTAAAGATTGGTAGTTGGCAGGACTGGCTTCCAATCATGTGACCACTGTGACAGTGGTCACATGATGCCGATCCTTCCCACTTCCCCCCAGGTGTTCAGAAGTGTTTAAAGGGATGGTGGGTGGGTGGGGGTTAAAAATGGGCTATCGGAGCCAGCATGTTGTCTGCTTTATTTGTAGAGCTACTCTTCAATTGTGCTGAGCAACAAACAAGAGAAGTACAAATTGACTTTACAGCATAATATACATTATCTTATATACTAGGGTCATATTTTATTTATAAAGTGCCATATATCTCATAGTGGTGTACATAAAGTCATAGAAGAGGAATTGCTGTTACAGCGCAAAAGAAAAAAAAAAACTTTTCACCTATGAAGAATTGCAGATAATTACACACAGCACATAGTGCTACAATAACCCTATCAATTTTTCATTGAATGTACAGTATAAGTGGACTAAAATATATATTTTTTTTTTCACAAGGAAAGCAATTACATTCTAAGCTGCTCAACAATCTGCTTGTTGAGTTTGGAATGATACCAACCTATGTATATGTAGCCTGTGTCTGCAAACATCTTATTATCCTAGAGGGAATACAAGTTTTCATATATAGTAGTATTGCCAAAAAATATATTAAAAGAATTTCCACCATTTCCCCATAACATGCAACATATCTGTAGACTTTTCTAGGGAATTCCCTCACTCCCCCTGTTGGGAACAGGTACTTGAATCTCTAGCATGAAGGGGGTTTGCACTGTGGCTAGAGTAATGAAAAAACAAATAAATTCCACTGTGCACACCGATATATTGAGTATAATGAGGCTGGTGTGTTCATACAGTGGACACTCCATCCTCAGTGTATGATCGGCCCTTCCTTTCTAGGATGCTGTTGGCTGCATAGCAATGGAAAACTCATTCCCTTTCTGCTGCCAGCTGGCGGTTACCTTGGCTGATAGTTGGAAGTAAATGAGGGGGTGGGATGCTAGTGATATCATTGTCCAAATATGGCCTTCAATCTCTTGCACGGAGGGGAGTGCACTGAGGCTAGAGTGTTCATACTGTTGATTCATACTCCATCCTCAGTGCATGTTCAGCCCTTGCTATCTAGGATGCTGTTGGCTGCATAGCAATGGATGACTTATTCCAATTCTGCTGCCAGCTGGGAGATATCCCGGCTGAGAGCTGTAAGTAAATGAAGGAGTGGGATGGACAATGATGCCATCAACATCCTCGTTCCTTTGTTTACTTTCAGCTGATGGCCAGGGAATTTCCCAGCTGTCAGGTAAATGGGGCGAGGGGGGTGAGTCATTGGCGCTATGGCGCTGGCAGCCTCTGAATTCATAGGGACCAAGGAGTCTCCCGTTTCCCAGCGCTAATTGCTCCACTCTGAGCACTGGTGTCTCTCTGTATGTCAACTCAGAGAAAGTCTTAATTAACTCCTGTTTGCTTCTCTGTGAACTGGCGATAATTCTTTTAGAATCTGTCAGAGCCATAGTGACAGTTTCTAAAAGTTATGGTAGTAAGAAATACTTAAATCTGATGAATGTGTAAGTACTGTTACCAAACTGGCTCAGGCTATGTTAAAGGGCCTTATAACTATGGTATAATTTAGGTATTTTCTGAATAAGGGCCTGTTGGTTGGACATGGGGTAGTCCAGCTACAACATTTGGCACCCTTTTTAATTTACCCCAAATGCAATAGTCACATTCTAAAAGCAATGGCGGAAGTAGGTGGTCCAAACATCTAACACCCCTTAGGCTGCTTACTTCTTTGAAAATCAAAAGATGCCCTCTTTGCTGTTATATAAGCTTGCTGTACATGTGATGCAAACCCCTGGCTCCTCTGTCAGCTGTCTACTTGATCTTATCCGGGACATGTGTTAAGAAATCTTACCCCTTCATCAGCCTGATACCCTATACCTGATGCCCTACAGGGCCGTCTTTAATATTGATTGGACCTTGGGCAAACATTTTCTTGGACGCCACCTCCCCCTGCTCTGATACATACAGTAATTATCAGCTACACTCATAATGAGTTTACTGCAGCAGATCAGGCAGTGATTGTGATTGGCTGCCTGGTTGCCAGACATTACAGCACATCATTACCGCTCACCAATTAGTTGCTAGAGGTTACAGCACATCATTTCTGCTTGCTGATTGGTCGCTAGATGCAGAGTACAGGGATGAGCTAGATGCAAAGTGCCATAATGCACTAGGTGCAGACTACAGGGTTGCTCTAGGTGCGGAGTGCAGGGGTGCGCTAGGTGCAGAGTGTAGGGGTGCACTAGGTGCAGAGTGCAGTAGTGCACTAGGTGCAGAGTGCAGGGGTGCACTAGGTGCAGAGTGTAGGGGTGCACTAGGTGCAGAGTGCAGTGGTGCGCTAGGTGTAGAGTGCAGGGGTGTGCTAGGTGCAGAGTGCAGAGGTGTCCTAGGTGCAGAAAGCAGAGGTGCGTTAGGTGCGGAGTACAGGATGAGACGTGGATCGTTTGGTGACGTGAGACGTGGATCGCGTGGGGACATGAGACGTGGATCGTGTGTTGACGTGAGACGTGGATCGCGTGGGGAGACATGAGACGTAGATCGCGTGGTGACGTGAGACGTGGATCTCGTTGGGACATCAGACGTGGATCACGTGGTACCGTGAAACGTGGATCACGTGGGGACATGAGACGCGGATCGCGTCGTGAAGTGAGACGTGGATCGCGTGGGGACACGAGACGTGGATCGCGTCGTGAAGTGAGACGTGGATCGCGTGGGGACATGAGACGTGGATCGCGTGGAGACGAAAGACGTGGATCGCGTGGGGACGTGGATCGTGTGGTGACGTGAGACGTGGATTACGTGGGGACGTGAGACGTGGATCGCGTGGAGACGAAAGACGTGGATCGTGTGGGGACATGAGGCGTGGATTGCGTGGAGACGAAAGACGTGGATCCTGTGGAGACGTGAGACGTGGATCGTGTGGGGACGTGAGATGTGGATCGCGTGGTGACGTGAGACGTGGATCACGTGGGGATGTGAGACGTGGATCACGTG
>BLSH010076090.1:624683-654515 GCA_018402905.1 Glandirana rugosa | reverse complement strand
ATTTTCCCACGGTAACGACTGGAGGAAGTTTATTTTGATCAATAGACCGACAGAGGTCGAAGTCACGATACGTTCAGTGACTGGATCTTGTTCGTAATTTTAGACTTTAGGACTTACTTCAGTTTTGAGGACTAGTCGTATGAATAAGAACTAGTGTCGGAAATCTTCCATTACTTTGGTGACGTAGTCGTCCTGTCGGCTCGTTGAATAATAAAATCTCAAGTCGTGAACGTGAAATGTATAAAAGCACACAATTAATCTCAACTCGCTTGGAGACCTTCAAGCCCAAGCGTGCGATCGTTCGGGTTCCGTCCGGACCCGGACCCGGACTTTGTCCCGAAGTTCGGACGGACCAGCAGAACCCGAACTTCCAGAGGTTCGCTCAACTCTAATTAACACACGAAAATATGTAAAGTGCAAGTGCTGAACTCTAAAATAATAAGTTGCTCGGCTGTCCTGCTGATGCAGTGGTTTCATTACCTTCTAAAGGCTGTGATCAAGAATAAGTATGCTGATCAGGAGTTTTGACTTCATTCAGGATTTCAGATTTTAATGCTTGTTCTAGGTCAGTGACTTGCATAGCACTGAAGCTGGAGACAGCCAGATAACTAGTTTTATTTGAAGGAGGTCAGCAATGGCACCCTTTTATTTCTCGTAGTACACGGTTCGCTTTATTGAAAACATGTGAACCAGAAACATGGAAGCTGGCATTACAAACTTGGTTTTTAAAGGTGCAGGCTTCAATGTCCTCAACCTGAACCTGGCTTTATCATTTTATGACTCACTGAATTAGAACCAACACGCCACCAGTTAAGTCTGAAGAGTCTGAATTCTTACCTTGCATATGACAGAGCATTAACTCACTAGGTAGTGAAGCTTGGATCAGGGTGACATCTCCAAAGAACCTTTATGGCTCGTTAAGACTTGAGGCAGAGGGAGGTATTAAAAACTTCCCAACCACCTCCCTCATAGGCTACAAAGTGTTGGACTGGGGTGATCAGGATGCTTTATGTCCGTGGCAAAAATGATTTACCCTTCTTAAGCGAATAGAGGCGCACCACAAACGCCCCACAATTTTGCACAATATACGTGGTTGTAGCATGTTACAGGGTTAAAGCTGATGGTGAGAAGGTAACATATCTGAACGTGGTCCGCTTTTCAGAGACGCAAGAATTTAGCCGTACATCTAAAAGTAGCCTTAAATCTGAATTTCAGGCAAGAGTATATTGTACAACTGAAATACACATATAAGAACTGTCTTATCTGCTAAAGGATTTACAATTCTGCAAAGACAGCACACCCAGGAGGGTGACACCACTTTCTCTGCTAATGTTATGGAATACAGTGGTGTCACCTCTCTGTCTGCTGCCTGTTGGACAATATAGAAGCAAGCAGCAAGACACTATTAAACTTGAACTCTACTCCCTTGGCTCTCTCTTCCTCCCAACATGCTCCCTGTCAGCATATCACATCCTGATTGGCTCCAAGTGCTTTCCCTCCCTCTCCCAGTTGAAGCGCTGATTTGCAAGTGATGATGAAGTCCGGGATCTGCTATATGTAAAAATAATTGAATGGAATACATTTTTGAAAGAGAAGTTTCACTTCTGAAAAAAACAAACATTTATACTTAACTAGATGGATGCAGCATCGATCAGCTGCACCTGTCCCCCGCTGATTCTGTAGTGAGAACTGAGCAAGCAAACACTGCTGATCGCTCAGTTATCCCCCTCCGCCGTGAGCAGAGAGCTGTGACTGTCAGTCACCGGCTCTCTGCTCTGCCCCTCCAGCGTTCACTGGAGCACAGGCATAGGTGTGTACAGTCAATTGCATTAGGGTGCGCACCCCAAAGTTCAAACACACATGGGAACATGTGTGTGCGTGTGTGTGTGTGTGTGTGTGTATATATATATATTTATACTGTATATACAGTATATAGGGCAGTAGGGCAATGAGCAGTGTCAGTAGGGCAGAGGATGGTGTCAGTAGTTTATTTTTGTTATTTATTTTATTAATACTTTTTAGAGTTTTATTTTTTTTATTATTTTTTACAATTATTACAATCTTTTATTTTACAATTTTTTTTAGAAGCACCATTGGGGGGGGGGCTTTGGTGAAAAATCAGGGATCTAAACAAACCACTGATGTCTCACTTTTGAGACAGAAAAAGGGACTGAGGACAGAAATTCCCCAGTCCCTTTCTCTACAGCCAAGCAGCAGGGGGAATCTGCGCAGCACAGGGTGATTAGGGTGTGCCCAGGCATACCTGACACACCCTGTGTGCATGCCTATGAGCACTGGGCTTTTGATGGGGCAGGAAGGGCTGGCTCAGGCTCTCAGTGGATTGTGGGGGGCTGAATCAGGGGCTGGTCCAGGCATCTGGGTGAATCCCAACCATGTGGTCCGGATCTTTTCAGAGGCTGAATGACGTCAGCCGACAGCGGACTTTAGCATGCTGTCAGCTGAAAAAGAGTAATAGGTGTGCACAACAAACTGCACTCCTGTGACCTACAGGAGAAGTATAGCCAAAATATAGCTTTGGCTATACTTCTCCTTCAAATTGTGTCTTGTTAGCATCCATCTAGAGCAGCCTTTCTCAACCTTTTCAACACCGAAGAATCCTTGCAATAGTTCTCCGGTCTCGGGGAACCCCTGCTAAAAATGAAAAATCTACAACTAATGATACATTAGTGTGATGGTCAATGGGAAGAATGTTCCTTACACTTGTGGTCATTGGGAAGAATTACCCCTTACAGATAGCTAAAAAGATCAATGATGTCATTGGGAATTTATCTGAGGGGTAGAAATTGACCATTGCTCAAGGAACCTCTAGCAACCTCTGGAGGAACCCTAGGGTTCCACGGAACCCTGGTTGAGAAACCCTGCTCTAGAGTTTCGCTTTAAAAACCAAGTCTGAAAGGCAGCTTTCATATTTCTATTCTCACAGGTTCCCTTTAAGACAATAATACAGCGAGACCGGTTCTCTCATTCCCAATCACTGAACTGGAGGACCTTGAACTGTCAATGCCAAACCGGTGCCCGCTCATAAACTACAATGAGATCATTGCAGCTTTTTATGTCTTGGATTTAACACATCAACACAGTCTATTCCTCGGCTGGCGTTCACGGTTCATTTGTGGTTAAAAGAACTTCAGGGGACAAACATTACCTGCTGGTTGTGGGCAAACGGCGGAGGGCGTAAATCATATAGAAGCCTCATGACACCTTGCAGGGAGGAAGTGGGCCCCTCTTATCTTATTCCACAGCGGGCATTCTTCCCAAAAGCTGTCAGGCTTACTGTAAGCGGGATAGGAGCTGGGAGGCAGCAGGAGGAAGGTTACAAGAGGTTATGAGTTCTTCAATAAAGATTAGTTTCAAGGAAAAGATTATATCTCGGATGATTTGCTGTTTGTAACCTCCAGCAGCCCTGAGAAGAAATGGATTTGATGACGAGGCTGGGGACACTGAGCCTGTAACCCTTTACGTCTCTTTGCTCCGGGAGAGGAATAAAATTAGAGGACGCAGTTTAGCTGGCACAGGGGACTGACGAAGGAGAAGATCAATATGCAGTTTGCTCCATTTATTGCAAAGCTTGACACCTTACATTATATTTGAAAGCTGAAAAACATTTTTGTTTACCTTTTATACATATTCTATATTTTCTTATTCATGCTCTTTTTGAGCCAAGAGAAAATGGGAGAAATTTAGATAACAAATTAGCTTGCAACTGCTAATGGTTTCCAACAAACAGTTGTAATTAACAGGAAATTGTAATTGGTATTTACTTATATTTTTTAAAGGATTTCTAGTTTATGGATTGATCTTTTTCTGCCAAATTTTTTATTTACTTGTACTTATATTGTAATCGTTACTGTTGAAATATTTAGTATTGCATTCCATGACATTGTGCATGCAAAGTATTCTGGATTTGTAATATTTCACCCCAGCAGTAGCTTAGTTTTGGATTGTACTTTTGTAATTGGTACTGAGTACAGTGCTATATGCATTATATGAAAAATGAGAAGGCAATTGACCATCCTTAGATAATTAAATATTGGAAATATTGGAATATTATGGTGGCATGTAAAGACATTGAGTTTGATTTACTAAAGGCAAATATACTGTGCACTACAAGTGCATTTTCTCTAGATCTGAAAGGGAGCTCTGAAATGAGGGGAAGTTCTCCTGATTTCTATCATCAAATCATGTACAAGCAAAAATGCTTTTTTTCATTTTCCTTGCATGTGATTGAGTATTCTTTGTAAAGTCAAGCTTTACCTAATCTATTAAGCTCTGGAGCACATGCACTTGCAAATCTATTTACTAAGGGCAGATAGGCTGTTAACTCACTTTGCAAGGGGAAGTGAGGAGCCTATTGACCTTAATAAATCAACATTTATGTGTTTTCATTATCTGCCAGCAGAAGAAGCGTTGGGTTCCTTTTCACATATTTTCCAGTTTGCTCTAGCCATTGTGGTCAAATCCAATGAAAATGAGGAATGGGACTCTCTTCTAAAGCTGTACACAAAACCAAAAAAAGTTTGCCATCTGTTTGAGAAAACATGCAAATAAACAGCAGGGTGGTGTGTTGGTCTAATTGTTTCAAATCCGGCCTATGGTAAGTCTGTTCTTGAGTTAACCAAGGCATAAATAAGTTTCCCCTGTAGAAGTTACAAAGTTACAGTTATACATACACTATATTGTCAATATTGGGAAGCCTGCCTTTACACGCATCCCAGTCTTAGTCTGTAGGGTTTGATATTGAGTTGGCCCACCCTTTGCAGCTATAACAGCTTCAGCTCTTCTGGGAAGGCTGTCCACAAGGTTTAGGAGTGTGTCTATGGGAATGTTTGACCATTCTTCCAGAAGCACATTTGTGATGTCATGCACTTATGTTGGACAGGAAGGCCTGGCTTGCAGTCTGCGCTCTAATTCATCCCAAAGGTGTTCTATCGGGTTGAGGTTAGGACTCAGACTAGTCAAGTTCCTCCACCGCAAACTCGCTCATCCACAATATATTGCCAAAGTATTGGGCCACCCCTCCAAATCATTTGGTGGAGGGGGGATTATGGTGAGGGGTTGTTTTTCAGGGGTTGGGCTTGGCCCCTTAGTTCCAGTGAAGGGAACTCTTATGGCATCAGCATAGCAAGACATTTTGGACAATTTCATGCTACCAATTTTGTGGGAACAGTTTGGGGATGGCCCCTTCCTGTTCCAACATGACTGTGCACCAGTGCACAAAGCAAGGTCCATAAAGACATGGTTGAGCGAGTTCGGGGTGGAGGAACTTGACTCGCCTGCACAGAGCCCTGACTTCAACCCGATAGAACACCTTTGGGATGAATTAGAGTGAAGACTGCGAGCCAGGCCTTCTCATCCAACATCAGTGCCTGGTCTCACAAATGCTCTTCTGGAAGAATGGTCAAACATTCCCATAGACACACTCCTAAACCTTGTGGGCAGTCTTACCAGAAGAGTTGAAGCTGTTATAGCTGCAAAGGGTGGGGCAACTCAATATTGAACCCTACGGACTAAGACTGGGATGCCATTCAAGTTCATGTGTGTGTAAAAGCAGGCGTCCCAATACTTTTAACAATATAGTGTATTTTTATGTGTATCAATAGTCATATTTTTATTAAACAGGTCATTTGAAAAAAATGTATGGTGTGAAACTATATACACTTGTGATAGTGTCTATTTAAAGTGAACCATCAAAATCCATAATGAGTTAACTGGTGTATCATAATAATAGATGAGCAGATGATACATTTGGTGAAAATCACACATCAAAAAATATAGGCATCTAAGGTTATCTACAAAGCATACCTTTTCCTGGGAAACCTTGACCCTGTCCCCATTTACTACCAAAGCCTCTACATTGGCCAGTCAGTACCCATCCCATTAGAGTCACAATAGGGAGGCTCAAGGGATAAAAGAGGTGGGTCAAGCTCAAATACTACTAATAGAGATTTACATTTAATTTCAGATGCCTTCATCACTAGCACTACTGAGCTTTCAAAGAAGGTAACCCCTGCTTACATTTTTTTTCACAGTAAGCTCAGTTTGAATCACCAGTCTTGCTTCAGAGCCATTTTAAGGCTTTTTATTTTGGTTGGGCTTTCTTGCACGATGGTTTGTACAACAAAATGCCATGCGTGTTTGTTAAATCTAGTACTAAACCTGTGTGAGCTTTTTATATATAACACAGCTAGCAAATCCTCAGAGATTTAGTCAGTAAGGCTCACTGGACTCAGTAAAAGCAATACGTTCCATTATTGCGAGGAAGCATGACCAGATCTGCAGTGTGTAAAGTGTTTTGGTGCACTGGGATTAGGGGCCCATTTAGATAGAACGCTAGCAATATTTGCTGCTTTGGGAATATGTGCTTATTGCCAAAGTATCTACTAAAGAAGAAGAAAACTTAGTACAACCAAGTAATGCAGACTGCTATCCCAGTATAAAGAAAGAGCTCCTGTTAGTTTAGTTAAAGTGGACCTTTCATAAAAAATGAACAAATCTGCGTGAATAAATGCCTGGCATGCTGCCACGTCCAACAACAGTATATTTTTTCTTTTCAAAGACATACCCTTTATCAATACAGTTAAGCATACAAATGCAGTTCTATATTTATTAATCTATTAAATATATGTTGTTTATGCAAGCAATGTAATACCTGAATTTGACTTGGTATCAGGTTCTTGCAATCCACTATTGAACTCAAACTGGGAGAGGGGTAAATAGCACAAGGAACTGATCAGTTGGCTGCAGTGCTCATGTTCTAGAGCAGGGATAAGCAATTAGTGGACTTCCAGCTGTTGCTGAACTGCAAGTCCCATCATGCCTCTGGGTGTTATGCTTGTGGCTGTCAGAGTCTTGCTATGCCTCATGGGATTTGTAGTCCTGCAACATCTGGAGGTCCGCTAATTGCATATCCCTGTTCTAGAGTGATGAGCTAATCAGTCTGTTGTCTATTCTTTTGTTGTCCAATCACAGGCTGATTGAGAGACAAGACCTCTAATTGTTACTTAACTTTGGAGAAAAGTCGGGTATACAGTTGACCTATTGCTGACACTGTAAGGCATATCTTTTTTGCATTAGCTACAGGTGGAAATCACAGATTACTGGAAGAAAGGGGGAACTTTCACAGGTATTTATTTTCTCAGTAACTTTTGTATAGCAACAGGGCTACTATGTTAACAATGTTGTTTGTTAGGAAGGTACAAAATATAACTTGGGCCAAAATACTTACCTTTTTTGGAGAAAATGCTCTCTAATGCTGACCACATGACCAAAATCCTAGGACTTTAGTGTCATGATCTTTGCTTAATGGGATGGTTAACCAGTCTGGTCGCTGACCTTCTCCTTCTACAAATGTAGTAAGGACTACCTAAAGAGCTGTTAGAAATGTTGTGTTCTTTTCTGCCCTTCCCAGTGGTAATCTGTCCTTAACTGGACCAGATAATTCACTGATATACTATCAGTGATATAGCAGACTTTATTTAAGCCCTCTGAGATGCTCAGTAAACAGTTTCAACAATGGCAGGGTTATTATCAAATATCAATATCAAATATGGAACTATTACCATTGCAGCAAGGCAGATACCATTTACTCCTGCATTTGCCTGTGTAATAGCTCTACCAGAATACACTAGGTGAGCAGAAGGGAACAACATCAACATATCAGTTTTAGCAGTAACGGAGGTACATACCGTGACAATGTGATATAATGCAGATGACAGTGCCCATAACAGTGCCTATCAGTGGCAGCTGGTGATAAATTTCAGGGGAGGGCAGCAAACAATGCACCCACCGCCACCCCCCTGGGTCGTTTGGGTCGGGTCACCAGAACCATTCATTCACTATTGTCACACAACTGGGTGGGCTTGGAGCGCGGTGCTCTGTGCCCCGAGCCCATCTTTTTTTGAAGCCTAGTAGACCCTATGGCCTCTGGCTCTAATCAAGTGTTTAAAATCCCCCCCATTGTAATCCATGTAACCGGTGCCCCGAATGTAGATTACGGGGCCAGATGCATGGATACGGGGGCGGTGCCCCTGCGCCCCTAATGGACAGAAAGTACAGTACCAAGAGCAACACAGCCTACCTACTGTGTACAGGCCCTGTCTAGCCACTTCCTAGTGTAGTAACAAGCACATCTGCTGGCAGCAGGATGCTTAATCTTTGTTGGAGAGCTAACCCTCAAGGTGAAGGTATTTGTAATCCGTACGCAAAAAAAGGACAAAGAACAATGCAATCTCTTTAGGCAGAGCTCAGTACAAATTTCAATACGCAAGTGTGTCCTAAATTCTCTCACCACACTGATGCTGTATAGATGTCCACCTGATGACTGTCTGTCTCTTGGTGGCTACTACTGTAGTCTGGATGGAGGCTGATGGAAGTGGAGAGTAGTGCCTCTGGATTGATGGTAGTGGTTGATAAATGTAGACTGCACCATTTTGATGGTCTCTGAGTAGCTGGTTTCTCAGGTTTCTCAGCTCATGTCCTAGGGTTCTCCCTTGTGTCCAGTGGGTCTTTCTGGGCTGCAGGTGGAACTCTCCAGCAGTTAGTCTAAAGTCCATGGCTGTGGGTGTCCACTCCCTACCAGCTGCCCTCTACCCCTGTGGGTTCCCAGCTCCTGTTCTTGGGCTTCCTACAGTTTAGCTGCCCTCCTTTGTCCCCCATACAGGCCAATCTCCCCTATTCCTAGGCTCACTCTCTCTACTGTCTTTGGATGGGGCAGCAGTGCTGGAAGGAAGAACCTATCCTCCAGAAAAGGTAATGAAACATTTCTATTACTCTTGAGTTAGCCATCCCAGCAAGATGGCAAGTAACTGGCCATGTGTAAGCCACCTCTAGTGACATGATAGGATCAGGCAAAGTCCCCCACCAACCTTAAAAACCGGGGCTGAGCAGTAAGGGAAAAGCTAGCAGATTAATGATGGTCAATGTATATAGCTTGCTATTCCAGCTCTGCTCATCTTCCTGTTGACTGTGAATCATGGGTGCACAACCTGTGGTGCTCTAGCTGTAGCGGAACTACAGGTCCCATGAGGAATTGCAAGGTTGATAGTTACAAGCATGACTTCCAAAGGCAGAGGCATGATGGGACTTGTAGTTCTGCAACAGCTGGAGGGCTGCAACAATGCTGTGAACTCTGATGGATGTCTTCAACAGACAACAGAATAGTGATTATCTTAGGGAAAAAGTTATCCATGCATTTGATCAGTCAGCTAGAGTCTCTGATGCTGTCTTATGGCATTCCCATAAACGGGGATCACTTCAATGTCCCAATGCCAGTAGTACTAATATGTAAGGCTGTCTATAGATAGCTCAGGATGGAACCCTGAGTGGCCCTGCAAACACCACCCAGCTTGTCAAAAGTTGATGTAAAAATCAACTGAATTGGATTGAAAATGGCTGAACAGTGATTGCATTCTATTAAATGCAGTCACTATTGGCCACCACCACTGTATTCAGCATGTTGTGGGTGCAGTGAAGCAGTTAACACCAATGGCCTTGCAGATTGCATTCCCTTTTCACAGCCTGCATTCATCTCCATTACACACAGCTATTAAAAGTGCTAACAGCTCACATGGCTTATTAGACAGGGGAATCTTGTATCTTCTATTGTGCTGCATTTTATTTTGAGTGGATCTCTTTGGCTGTTAATGTTAAATCAATAGCCGTGTTTAGTGTTGGCTGGATTCTCACACTAAATGACAAGTGATAAGCAGGCTTATAGGCCTTGTTAATTGGTCTGTGTTTAGTATTTACACTAATCAGTAAACTCAGGCCCTAAGGCAGCACTGCACTAGTAAATCTGTTTATACAAACCGGTCACAGACTGAACTATTGATGGAGTGAAAGCTGCATACTCTTATTGAGTTAATTATTGGCTGAGTACGGTTCTAAAGGATTGTTCCAGGTTTCACATGGCTAAGCGAAGGCATTACAAGTAAAAAGCTATTATAGTTAAAGCATATATTCATTGTTCTTTGCTTTATGATGAATTCAATGTTGCACAGATGGTAATTAGGCCCTGTCATCACATCCTACCCTGACAGCTTAGCATAAGCAGGCAACCTGTATTACCTGTGTTCCAAACCATATCAGCCCACATATGACGCTTACTTCAGATGTCATTAACGCTTTCAGGCCAGAAGCCATAATACACTTACAGTAGCACACAATTACAGAAGGACCGCGTCTTCTTCTTCCTCCTGCCAGCCAATGACATGGTCTGTTCCTACCTGTCCTGACATACACTATAAATCTGAAGCATTTTTACAAAATATTGCTCAGCAAGTACTTGACTCAGCCAGCGTGTCTCATATGTTCACTATGCTGTTTTTATTTCTATAATTCACCTTTGGGAACACAGGGAAGCCACCATTGCACATTGCGATTGCAGACTCGGTCTCTAGGTAGGTCCTGTACCACAGCAAGCTCCAATATGCAGACCTTGCTACTAAGTAAGGAACATGAAGTGCTAACTGCTCCCCCACTACCAGAATGCCCATCACTTGCCATCATCACCACTTCCACTGTTAGTTGGTTGCTTCTTCTACTGGTATACTTTACACACCTTAGTATAAACCTCAAGAGTTGACTAGGTCACATTTGTTACTGTACATCTCACTCATCTTCCTAACTCAGAGGGTTAAATTGTGATACACCAAGACTGCACATTATTAAAACATTGATTTGGTCTTCCTCAGTAAACAACACAGACAACTTCTGCTTTGAATGGGGACTCCATTTCCTGCACATGTAATTTACATTTGAAGTGGAATACTGCAGTGCAGAGCATCATCTTCACATACATGGCTGTACAATGCATTCATTTGGCTTTGCATATATTTGCTGTGCTGTCCCTAGTGGTGCTGCCCATAGGTTTATATTACAGAAGTCCCTGCACAAATTCCACAGACGTGGATGCCCTAGGAATGGGGGGGGGGGGGTAGTTGTGGTCAGAAAAGCAGATCACATTGCTAAGTGCAGTTGCTCCAGAGCTTAGTAAATGAGGTAAAGCTTCACTTTGCAAAGAGTACCCAATCACATGCAATGGAAATTTAAAAAACAGTATTTTTGCTTGCACATGATTGGATGATGAAAGTCAGCAGAGTTTCTGCTCATTTACTAAGCTCTGGAGCAACTGCTCTTGCAGAGTGCAACTGCACTTTGTGAAGTGCACAGGGGTCGATTTACTGAAACTTGGAGGGTGCAAAATCTGATGCAGCTGTGCATGGTAGCCAACCAGCTTCTAAATTCAGCTTGTTCAGTTAAGCTTTGCCAGTAAAACCTGGAAGGTGATTGACTTCTATGCAGTGCTGCACAAGATTTTGCACTCTCAAGTCTTAGTAAATCACCCCCTATGTCTATTTGCCTTTAGTAAATCAACCCCAATGTAATGTAGGAATTTGCTTATATGCTGAAAGTACAGAAAGCTACCAAGAGCAACAGTTACAGTTCACATATGACTGGTGCTTTTCTGCACTGGATAAATGTCAGTCACGGCAAGGGCACATAGAAAACAATTGTGCCGAAATTCACACTGCAGTGCAGATGGAGGAGTGATGTAATGAATTGTGGTAAAATACAGACATGTAACATTTTACCATAGCGCACAGGAAGGAACCATCAAACTGGCGTGTGTGTGTTCTTTAAGCTGCTCTGAATAATACTAATTGCTGTTCTGGTTGTGTCACCTTGTTTTATTTTGTAGAGAAATCACTTTGAACCCCCCCCCACCCCCCACCTAGCATTTTCTAGCTGCTGTCATCTTTTGTATAGGCAGATGGTAATATAGCATTTACTTCCTGGAATCCATCTGTCTTTAGCTCAGGCATGTAGGCAGGAGGGTGTGCTTAGCTGAGAAAGTCCCGCTCCCCTCTCCTCCAGTTAAAAGAAAAAAAACATGTCCATGAAGACTCATGGGATGTTTAACATCATTTTGGCCAGAAATCAGGAACCAACAGAAGATATATATAAAAATATGTAAGAATAATATGCCTTCCTATCAATTTACTAATTTTAGCTAGCAACATTGGTATTAAAAATTGTTAATTTTGGTTGAAAGAGTTTAGTTCTGCTTTATTAAACTTTGTTAAACTGTCTTAAAGTGACTGGCACACAATTTCTTCCACCCCGAAAAGATTCAAAGATTCTACCTGAAGTGAAAATGCTAACCCATTAAAGTGGTTGTCAACTCTGGGCAATCACTTTAACCTACAGGTAAAGCTTTGTACACACGCGCAGATTGTTGGACAACCGAATGTCCAACTTTTGTCCAAATTGTCTGTTGGCGGTTTTGTCTAGCTCACTGACGGTAGTCAAGTGATTGGCCAACAAAGCCGAGTGTAGTGACGTGTTACGAGCGTATAAAGAGGCTGTTCAAGTGAATGTGAATTGTGAATTATGGACGCAGGTTTACACGACCGAACACTTCCTGGATTCCGAGCATATGTGTTTGCACTTCCAACTGTTTGTTGGGCCAACTTCTGTACACACAAACCAACAATTGGCCACCGCCTTGTTGGCCAACAAAAGTTTTCTAGTCTTGTGAGCCAACTTCTGTTGGCCAACAATTGGTAATTGGCTGTTGGATCGTGCGTACTAACGGTCGGATTACCAGACAACAGGCTGTTGGACAACCGTTGTTGTCCAATTATTGTACCGTGTGTATGGGCCTTAAGCCTATAATAAAGCTTACCTGTAGGTTCCGTGCATGTCTCCTAAACCTTTGCGGTTTAGAAGATATACACTTTACTTGCATGTGCCAACATCATTGGCAAATACGCAGTGAAGAAACGGGCCACCGTGCCGTTTCTTCACTGTGATCGTGCTGCGATTGGCATGATGTCATATGGTTCCGACTAATCACAGAGTCGGAGTCCGCGGCTCCGGAAGAAAGAGGATGCGGCCTGGAGCAGGAACATCACAGGGACAGCGTGGGCTTCCAATGCAGGTAAGGGACACTAGTCGATTATGCTTTTACTCTGCAGGATAATAAAGAGGAAGTAAAACCCATCAGGGTTTACTTCCTCTTTAAGCCACGTAGTGTCTCCCTAACCACCATTAGGGGGTAAGGGGTGCTACACACAAATTCATACATGATGTAAGTTGATATACAACAGATTAACTTTTCTCCAATGCCAAGGAAAGTGGGTTACCTATTATTGCTTATATTTAGTATGTTTAAAATCTATTTTTATATAACATATAATCTACTTAAACATAATCTATTTTATATATAACATTTCACTTAAAGTGGTAGTAAACTCTTTTTGTTATTTTTGCCTACAGGTAAGCTTATAGTAAAGCTTTCCTGTAGGTAAAATGAACATCTCCTAAACGTGAACTGTTTAGGAGATATTCTAGCAAACAGAAGCCGGTGACGTTCCCCGAGCATGTCCTCTGAAGGAACAGCATACCCATGCCATTTCTTCAGAGATGTGTGCCACGGCCATGTCCAATCAGACAGTCAGAGTCACTGAACCCGGAAGGAAAAGCAGGTTAACATGGAAGCCTCTGCAGCAGTGACGGAGGGCTTTGTTTTAAGGTAAGGTAAGTCTTTCATAATGTGCTAGTATACAGTGCATACTATTACATTATGATATTGCCTTGCAGGTAGAAACTTTTTTTTTTCTTAAAGACTTTACTACGGCTTTAAACTTGTGATGTCTTCAAAGGTACCCTCCAGCAAAGATTGAAACTTAAACCCTGTGATGTATGCAAATAACCTGTTTTTTCAATACTTCCACTAATTCTTGTGGTTCTTCAGTTCACACTACTCCCTTTTGTTAGCAGTTTTGATTGATTTGTGAACCCCCTGAGCCCCTCTGCCTGCCCCTATACTACCATAGCATGCCCCTATACTGCCCTAGCCTGTCTATATAATACCCTAGCCTGTCTATATACTACCGTAGCCTGCCCCTATACTATCCTAGCCCGCCCTCATACTGCCCTAGCCTGTCTATATACTAACCTAGCCTGTTTATATACTACCCTAGCCTGTTTATATACCACCCTAGCCTGCCCCTATACTGCCTTAGCCTGTCCATATACTACCCTAGCCTGTTCATATACTACCCTAGCCTGGCTATATACTACCCTAGAGTGCACCTATATTACCCTAGCCTGTCTATATTCTACCCTAGCCTGTCCCTAAACTACCCTAGCCTGTCTATATTCTACCGTAGCCTGTCCATATATTACCCTAGCTTGTTTATATACTACCCTAGCCTGTCCATATACTACCCTATCTATATTCTACCCTAGCCTGCCCCTATACTATCCTAGCCTGTCCATATACTACGCTAGCCTTTCTATATACTAGCCTAGCATGTCTATATATTACCCTAGCCTGCCCCTATACTACCCTAGCCTGTCCATATACTACCCTAGCCTGTCTATATACTACCCCAGCCTGTCTATATACTACTCTAGCCTGTCTATATACTACCCTAGCCTGTCCCTATACTACCCTAGCCTGCCTCTTGAAATTGAACATAATGGTATGTCATATCATTTTGCATATAGGTGAGGTGCTGTTGCATGTAAATCTGACTTCCTGCTAAATTTAATTTTAGTTTTCATTATCATGATATAAAATAATGGATGTGATGGCCTTTTGGTGGGCGTAATTTTTTTTTTTTGGGGGGGGGCAGCATTTCATTCTTGGACCCAAGCAGCACAAGGTCTTTGGCCAGCCCTGGTTTTGCTACAGTTGTTTCATTTCCTAGGTAGCATTTATAGCTAGTTGATTAGTTTCACATGTTGCTTGGAATTTCCCTTTAAAAGATATCCCCATTTTTTTTGTAAAAGTGAAATATTATAAGTGTCATAATTGGTATTAAAAGGTCCTAAACAGTGGAAGCTGTTCACAAAAAGGCAAGCACATGCCTTGTTCTGCTCTGTGGCTTTATCTGGAGGCAGCAATCTTTGTAGAGGAGCAGGGTTTAGCTTGATCATGGCAGACCTGCCCCATGGTTACTGGTGATTTTATGACTATTGTGGCAACGATCCAAAAGTAGCAGAAGAGGGGTGGAAAGCTCAAATCCACAGAGTGGATGACGGAGAAGCTGGAAGATTCATGCCTTGCAGGTCTTCAGGTACAGCGTGCTCTACAGCATGGAGAACATTATATAGCTGTGAGTGTGAAGAACAGCAGTGCTTAGGCACAGGAAATCAGGAAGAATTTAGGAGGACATGATGTGACTCTTTCATGGCACTACTTAGGCACAATTGCCATTTATAGATGTTCCCTATAACAAATATTTACTTGTTTAGTTCATGTCCAAATGTTTCATTGGTATGCTCTCATAGACTTTTGAATATACTGTAGATGAGCTAGGGTCCACACAGGGTCTGGTTCAAAACCCAGAATATAGCTGTACTGTAGAGATTTCCCACAGCTGACATACACAAAGGGGCCCAGCTAAGACAGGTAACTACTGGGTTTGGATAAACATGGATTCTAACCAATCCTAATTCTATTTCAAAATATTTTTATTTAAAAATGTTCAAAAGTATAAGAAACATAAGCAGTCATTTCCAAACAGGACAGATGAGTTTTGAGGAATTTTTGGTACATTAGATATGTATCAGGGGATAAGAAGACATAACAAACAGTGAAGAACGTCTAAACAAGTATCAACCTGTGACCAAACCTAATTCTAAACCCATATATAATATTTCCATCACACATGTTCCTGAAGATGGCAAAAAAAAAGTGGATGCTGTAGCAAGTACCAGCTGAAGACTGGTAATATCTTAAACAAGAGTATACTGTATATCACCAGCACACCATGGATCTTTATGGTAATGTCCAGGGGCGGACTGACAACCCATGGGGCCCCCGGGCAATAGAAGATCATGCCCCCCCCCCCTGTGTCTCTGTCCACAGTCAAGCCAAACAAGACACCACCTATTTATTGCACTACGCCCACATTACATACATTTGCCCCTACAGATGTGGGAAAGGTGTCCTGAGTGCCCACGCTAGCATGCCCCTGTCAGGCCAGGTACCGGAGCTCAGTGCTGGAACATGGTCCGGCACTAGGCTCCAGGATCAGCACAGATTCCTTGGAACTGAAGTACCAGGATCCTCTCATGGGGCCCCCTACTGGCCAAGGGCCCTCAGGCAGTGCCCGAGTGCCCTTATGGTCAGTCAGTCCCTGTTAATGTCCAAATGTTTATTCAGGTGATCACATCACAGTGGTAAGGTGCAACATTTTGGGGAGATGTAGGACCCCTTCGTCAGGCATGTGTATTTTGGATCCAATTTTATCACCACTCTTGAAATGTGATATTGAATGTTGAACATTCTCCTGTTTTTTGGTTGCCATTTGCACCTCTGTAATGCTGCTTATAGTTATGTAAAGTCTTTTTAGAATATCTGCATTGGCAAAACATCTCATTGTGTCTCCAGTTCCTACATGGCAAATGGCCAGGCTGTCTGTATTTCCTTTTGCGTAAACATGTTATGTTTCTGTATCAGCCGCTAACACTGATTCCAAAGATACATATAAAAACACACTTATACTTATTATTAAAAATGAATGCATTCCTTTGATTGAATGCACAGTACGTATGAAGTTTTTATCTCTCTGCACAACCTAGTCTCCTGTAGAGCAGAGCTGTAGATAGTAATGTGAGTTATTCCTTATCAGCCTGCACTGGTAATTAGCTGCACGCTTTTACCATCACACATGCAAATAAGACTCCAGCTTTTTAATTTCCCTTCCCGCATGCCGCATTCTTTTTATTTAAAACATCACCCCTTAATTAAGTGTTTTTCATAATTACTGTTTTATGTTACTAACGCTTTGGAAATAGATTGCAGCATTTTGATTGCATAAGCTGTGCCACTCTGGCAGTTGTCTACAGTTTTAACCCCCCAGAGCGGCCTTGGGCAGCCTGTAATGTAGTCTAACAAGAGCAGAAGTGTCACAGGCTGCCAACCCTGGATCCAGAGGGATCCGCTGGCTGCCAGGATGGTCAATGTACAGAGATATTTTTCCTTTTAATGTCTGAGATAGAAAGCTTTAGAAATGTAGAAGCACATCACGTAAACGGCACAAGGACCAAGCTCTAGTCAGTCTGTTTGCTTGAAGTATATGGAAACCCTAAGGAGCTTATTTTTAGTTTGTTTCAACACTGTATATCAAAAACAGTTGCCATTTCTGCAGTTCCTTTGAAGCAACTTCCTTCCAGTATGCATAGATACCAGTGCTAGTTGCATGGCATTTCTCAGGGTGGTTTTACGGATGGTGACAATGGTGGAGCATGCTTGCATAGTGTGTGTTGTAGCCTCTACTAGAGATCTGTGGAACAAGGAAACAGAATAGGAGGACAACTAAGACATAGTTTTGAAAGTAACGTTCAATATTTTTAAATCTGTGGCTTTCACTAAAATATTACCTGGTGATCCTGCCATTAAAGTAATTGTTCATATACACATGTTCATGTAGACATCGAAGAAACTGTTCCAGGTGAATCTTAGCTCTCACATTCATCAACTATGATCGTGTGTTGATCCTATTCTTCTTGTGGTAGTAGCAAGAATAAATTTACTAAAAAAATACCTGGTGATCCTGCCACGAAGATACTTGAAACATCTTGATGTAGACATCAATAAAACTGCTCCTAGAGAATTTTAGCTCTCACACCCATCAACTATGAGTGTTAATTCTGTTCTTGCCAGCCAATAATAAATGAATTAAAATAATACCTGGTGATCCTTCCATGAAGGTACGTAGGTGCTAGCACTTCTTGCTGTAGCTATCAAGTGAACTGCTTCAGGTGAATCTTAGTTCACACACCCATCAACTCTGACTGCATGTTGGATCGGTTCTTTTTGTTGGTAGCACCAAGAATATGAAGGATTCACCATACAATCCAACTGGGACAACACAGAAGGACCCTTGGGAGACAGGGACAGTGTGTTGTCAACTTACAGCAGGAAGTACTAAGAATAGGAAGAATTCATTGCACAGCCTGAATGTGAAAAATGTCTTTCTTATTTTATTAAATGGCACAGGATATGGCTCTGAGTCATCTTGCACTTACAAGCACTCGTAAGTGTAAAACACATAGGGCAGGTATGTCGGCAGGTGCCTAAAATATAATGTGTTATACTGTAGTGTGTCTCCTCTGGTATGAGTCACTTCCTGTTTCTGGGGTGATAAATACAGGAGGAGGACAGATCACAAGGTCTTTCTGGAATCAGGAATTGGAGACAATATACAGAGAAATGTTATCACTGGAGTTATGAGTTACCACATAGTGGGACCCCAGCATGGGAATATGGACTTGAACTAACTCTTGTTTTACATGTTGGGGGCTCGCATGTATAGAAAAAGGTATGGAAAACACAGTATTTAATTTAGGGAGAATTTGAGGGTGTTCTGCACTTTTGATGTTGTACCATTATGTGGAACTGCTCTGCTGCAAGTTATGGAAAACCATTTGTAAATATGTTGGAATTATTAGTAAAATATTTCATGAATAAACTACACCATCTGGCCTGGTTCTTGTGAAGAAGCGTTTGAGTCCACTGTGAAAATGCTTCAGGAAACAATGTATATATTATGGGTTAACTCTTTGGGCAACTGAGTAATATAAAATGAAGTTATGGGAAGAAGGAGCAGCCAGCTCGGGAGTGGAAGCTGTGATAGCCAGGAGACAGAATTCCCGTGGGTGGGGTGGTCTGGTATTTGAGATGCAGCCCGAACGACTGGGTCCTATTCTGGGGTTCCTCTGCAGAATGGGATTGGTCCTAGGGACCTGGCCTGGAACCATTGAATGCAAGGCCTTGCAATACACTACAGTAGCTCCCCTCCTAGTCTATTGCCTGAAGATGGTGAAGTGTTATGGGGTAACGAGCTTTCAGGGAGAGGTAGTGTTCTACTCTATAATTCTTGAAATGTCTCTGTAGTCAGTGCTAGGACAGGTGTCAGTGCCAGGGAACAATAAGAAAATGTTATTGTTCCATTTGTGATATCCCAAGATAGTAATATGGTCTCCAGCCATGAGTGGGCACAGCCAACGCATATACAGTATGTGTCGCTATGTAATTCTGGGGCATGCTAGATTGACAGAACTGAGAATGAGCCATCACCAACAGTCACCAACAGCTCACAGTCCCATAATCACAAATGGTAGTCGGTAGGACAGGCTTTAGAGCCCATTTAGAACACTGGCTGCGGTTGGAGTAAAGAGGTTAATATACTTGGTCCCTCCTGCTATAGGGGGACAACACACTGTCCCTGTTTCCCAGTTATCCTCGAGTGTTGTGACAATGGGGTTGTGCAGTGAGTCCTTCACATTCTTGGTACTTTTCTGCTGATTAGATGAACTGGACCAGCACCTGGTCATAATTGAGGATTCCCTACACAACCCGACTGAAAAATGTCTTTCTTAGTTTATTAAATGCCACAGGATAACTTTACTATGCAGTTCACACTTATAAGTACTTGTAAAGCCTGATACAAACTAGCAGTTTTTTTGTGCTCAACCCAGCGGGCTGAACAAAAAGAAAATGAGGAGCTCGAGAGCATCTGCTGTACTAATTATCCGGTATTAATACGGTGATCTCCCAGATTTAGTTATTTATTGTGTTCTGACAAGGGGACGCCCCCTGCCCACACCACCAGAAGACACCGATCAGGGCTCTCAGCCGATCGGCAGACCTTTTTTGGTCATACCCTTTTGACAGAAGCTGGACGTATAGACAGCTTTTGTCGAACTAGCTGCCATACACATGGGATGAATGCAGGCCAGTTTCTATTGAACCGGCCAATGACACCCGATATTCGGCCCATGTGTGTACGGCCCTTAAGAGTGAAATGAATTGGAGCTATATCCTTTTAATGAATTAGGGAAGACATTTTTCACAGTCAGGTTGTGCGGTGAATCCTACATTTTCTTGCTGTAGCATGAAAACACACTTGTCCCTGTCCCTTAGTTGTCCTTGTGTGTTGTCAAAGTTGGGTTGTGTTGTGAATCCTACATATTCTTGGTACTACCGGCAAAAAGAATAGGGCCAACACTCATTCATAGTTGATGGGTGTGAGAGCTGAGATTCATTTGGAGCAGTTTGATGAATGAAGATAGGGGAAAATCGGTCCCCAGCCGATGCCCCCAAGGGGAGGAGGGTTTTGGACTATCTCACTATCCCCTTGGAGCCCTGACAGCCACTAATTAAGCAATATATTACATTAAAATAGATGTTGAAATGACAATGTACATACTTTATAGAATATTGTGCTTAAAGGTGTATTTAAATATGTATATTTTTTACTTATAGTCTACAAGGAAAAGGTCCAGAAGAAGCTTGTTTGTGAAACGCGTTGACCATCTAATATCGGCTCTTTATGCATACAGTTTTTGGTATCATGTATCATTGTATTCTGTATAGCCTTGTAGGTCTTCATTTTGGGTTTCCCTCCATGGGTACCCATATGGCGAACTAATTTTATCCTCTTGTATACTCTTGTAATCCTTTTAATATGACATAATAAATGTATATTTTTATCATACACTTTATTAGTCTCGTGTGTGCTCACAAAGTCCACCTATCTGCACATGGGGATTACGCCCTATATATGCGCTGGATACGGAAATTGTCCAAAACCCTCCTTCCCTTGGGGGTATCAGCCGGGGACCATTTTGCCCCTATATTCATTCATCGTCTAATTATGGATGAGGTACATTGCAACCTTTGTATTGTTTCATCTATTCATTGAGGCACTCAATTCTGGAGCAGTTTGATGTCTAAAGCAAGAAAAGTCAAGTAGCTTCTTTGCAGGATCACCTGGTATGAGTTTAAAGAAAGACGCAGCTTTAAAAATATAAAAAAATTATCTTTGAAATTACCCAAACAGGTAAAGCTTATTTGAGATTTTACTGATTGGGTTTACATCTACTTGATATATTCTATAAAAAATAATATTCCTATAGTTAATGATAGTGGATTTTTTTTTTCTTATTTGGAAAGTAATTAAATACACACACACACACACACACCTACGCACACACATATATTACATGAAATTAAACTGTACATTTTCTCTGCAACAGCCATTGATTAATGCTGAATTATTTTTATGAAGTACTGTGTTGTTCCGTTAACGTGTAAAAAATATAGATTTTTTTTTTTAAACAGCACGAACGGAAAAAAAAAAGTCAGCTCTGTCCAATAGAAGGAGGCTGCAAGAAATCGACTAGGACAGCGTATAATAAAGATTTATGATTTTCATTCTGCCAGGCCAGAGATGCTGTTGCCTTTCATAAAGGCTGAATCGGAGCTGCCTGACTGATTCCCATCACTTCCACAAGCTTTGATTTAATGTCCGTACAGGGAACTCTCAGTCGCTTCTGCGACTTCAGATAACAGCAGTGCGTTTCACTCCCCTGCAGCTGATAGCCCAGCTACCCTCTCTGCTGAGCGTGGGGGAAAACTGGCAGACAAAGATGGCTACCTGTCCTAAACCCGGAGGGGCAAAATGTTATAGAGGAAAGAATGCTGAGCTGGGAGCAGCTCATGCTCCATGTTGAAAACTGATTGTTTCCGATGTCTGCTATGTCTGCTTTTCTCATGATTTGAATCCTCCCTGTAGAGTCCTCTCTTTTTTTCTAGTCTGAAGTGTAATCTGCTTTTATTTTGCCTTCCCTGGTACCCCTACCCCTGGCCCTCTACCTATCAACATGCTAATGTGAGTTTTATATACAAGCTTTCTGTTTTAATAACACTATATTTATTTTAGACCCAGTGACATCATCACTGGGTCTCTTTGCTTCTCTATGCAATGTAGACAGATCAGGACTGGTGGGAGGGGCCTGCAGGGTGCTGTACATAGCCTCCTGAAAACATCACAGCACCCTGTCTCATTACTCCTCTCAAGAGCCCTAAGTCCTGATCAGTGGCGGCCGGTGTTTTTTTTTTTAGGGGGGGCGGCAAACGAGCACCCCCACTGCCTGCTCTAGGTCAGTCGACGACACTTAACCCATATGTTGTGGGTGGGCAGCTCTCCGGCGGGCGATGGGCATCGGCTCCTGTGTCCTCTTCTCTTCTTCTGCATCATGGCGGCTTCCATCATGCATCTCCTCCCTCCTCCTAGGCACCCAATAGAATCGCATGTCCTTTCAGCCAATCGGGTGGCCTGCTTCCTGATTGGCCGGGAGGAGGATCAGTGTGGCAATAGCAAATATTAATTTGCTATTGTCACACAACTGGGTGTGCTCAGAGCTCAGTGCTCTGCGCCCCGAGCCCAGCCTTTTTTGAAGCCTATTAGAGCCTCTGGTTCTAAAAACACCCCCCATTGGAATCCATAGTCCGGTGCCCTGCATGTAGTTCAGGGGGCCGGACACATGGATAGTGGGGGTGGCGCCCGTGCATCCCTAATGGATGGGCCGCCACTGGTCCTGATGCAAGCAGCCACTAGTGCTGCCCCTCCCACTCCAATCCCAGTACTGCTGCTCAGGGGAGAGCAGGAGTCACCATTACCTGATACTTTGCTTAGTTGGATATAAAAAGATATTTAATTGTTTTTAAAGGAATACAAAACCGCATAAAATTTTGTAATGGATGAAGCAGAGCCAAAAGCCAAGGAAAGGTTCATCTCTTGTGATTACTCACTGATAGATCATTAATGCAGTTCCCTGCTTATGCACTTTCCTTTCACAGGCAGAACCGCACTCCAATGTTCATTTAAATTTGATTTTAATAAGGGGAACAGAACAAATTAATCTTCATGTTTTATGTGAAAGTTGGGTAAGATCCTCAGCTATTCTTGGATCATTCTGTGCTTTGTGCAGCTAATGGACACATGAAGAAGGAGCAAATATTTCAATTTCCAGTGTATGAAGCAAAAAAATATATATTTTGTTTTTCCAAACTTAAGCACCAGCCAAATCCTTTTGGAAGGGTTAAACGTCTGTGTGTTGTTTTCTGTTTATGAAGGGATTTTTCTTAATTTTTCAATAGGGACTAAGGCAGCAATAAAAGCATTGTTTAATAGAAAGTGGAAGGGTTACAAGCTCTGTCAGGTTTTATTGATGCCTGTAGGGGGATTCTCCTAACTTCCCATGTGGTCATCAGTAAAGGAAGTGAAGGAAAATTTTGCAAATGGGGACAAAGACAGCAAGAAAGATGTTTGTAAATTTAAAAAAATTATATATACTCTTTAACCAGTTCAGCTCTGGAAGGTTTACTCCCCTTCATGACCAGGCTATTTTTTGCGATACGGCACTGCGTTACTTTAACTGACAGTTGCGCAGTCGTGCGACACTGTATCCAAATGAGATTTATGATTTTTTTTCCCCCACAAATATATGATCACCTCTGCAGTTTTCATTTTTTGCGCTATAAACAAAAAGAAAAGACAATTTTGAAAAAAAAAAACAATATTTTTTACTTTCTGCTTTAAAACATACCCAATAAAAAAAAACAAAAATCCCAATAAGTGTATATTGATTGGTTATAAGATCTACAAACTATCAGATATTTTTTTTTTTACTAGTAATGGTGGCGATCAGCAACTTATAATGAGACTGTGATATTGTGGTGGACAAATTGGGCACCTAACTCACACTTTTGACACTTTTTGGTGACCAGTGACACTAATACAGCAATCAGTGCTAAACAATATGCACTGTCACTGTACTAATGACAATGGCAAGTAAGGGGTTAACATCAGGGTCGGTCAAAGGGTTAAATGTATGCCTAGGTTGTGCTTACTCACTGTGGGGGAGGTGCTTTGACTAAGGGAAGGCAAAGATCCGTGTTCCTGCTTTGCAGAAACACAAGATCAATACCTTCCCCTCTGACAGAACGGTGGTCTGCCTTGTTTACACAGGCAGATCAGCATTCTGCCCGTGTCTTGTGTAGTCAGCGGGTGCCAGCAGACATTGAGTCAGTGGTACCTGCTGCTGGGTTCCCGCTGTGTCTAATCACAGCAGGAGCGTGTCATCATCGGCGTGCACATGCGGACCAGACCCGAAAGTGTCAGATCACTTACTAAGTACGTGATCTGGCACAGAGCGGCCGCCCTGTCGCAGTAAATCTATGGTGGGCAGTCCCCAAGTGGTTAATATGAAAATTAAGTGATATGCAAAATGTACTGACCCAAAGCAGCCAATTAGAATCATTCTTTCATAGCTCTGGCCACTCTAAAATGGAAGGTTTCCTAATAAATATCTTGATCCTGTTTTGTAAAATGGTACCACATTTGCTCTACGTTAATCAGTTGGCACCATTCTGGTCAATAATATGTCTTTAAAAATTAGAAATAGCGGTCTGGCTATAACTGGGCTAAGTTCCCTAAGAACTCATGAGTGTAAGCCACTGGACCTAGTGATGTGTTCACAGTAAGTGTCTCTAGTCTCTTTTGCACCTGGTTTTCAATCACCCACAAGGCTATGTTTGGTGAAACATCATTTATATTACTGTTAAGACTATAAAACCCATCTTTTTCAGCTGTAAAAAAAGAGAAATAACAAATTAATATATCTGTCTTCATAAATCTGGAGTTTAACCACTTGATTTCCGGACCATTTTACCCCCTTCATTTCCAGGGCATTTTTTGCTACTCGGCTCTGTGTTACTTTACCTGGCAACTGTGTGGTTATGCAATACTGTACACAAATTAAATTTGTATCATTTTATTCACACAAATAGAGCATTCTTTTGGTGGTATATGATCACCACTGGGTTTTTTTTTATTATATAAATAAAAAAAGACCAAAACGTTTTGAAAAAAAAAACAATATTTTCAACTTTCTGTTATTAAACATATCCAATAAAATCACATTTCTTCATAAATTTAGGCCAAATTTTATTCTGCTACATGTCTTTGGTAAAAGAAATCCCAGATAAATGTATATTAATTATTTTTTGTAAAAGTTATAACATCTACAAACTATGCTATATATATTTGAAAATGTATCAATCCTGATGTACTGACTAATTTCTTGAGGCTCTAAAACATCAGGACAGTACAAAATAACCCTTTTTTTGGAAAGTAGACAGTCTGAGGCATTTAGTAAGAGGCCTGGTGAGGTTTTTTTTAAATACTGTTAACCACTTCAGCCCGAGAAGGATTTCATACTTTAGGACCAGAGCACTTTTTGTGATTTGGCACTGCGTCGCTTTATCTGACAATTGTGCGGTCGTGCGACGTTATACCCAAACAAAATTTGCGTCCTTTTTTTCCCACAAATAGAGCTTTCTTTTGGTGGTATTTGATCCTCTCTGTGTCATTTCTGATTTCGCTATAAACAAAAGAAGAGACAATTTTGCAAAAAAAAAACAAAACAAAACAAATTTCTTACTTTTTGCCAAAATACATATCCAAAAAAAATACATTTAATACAATAAACGTTTTTTTTCATCGGTTTTGGCCGATTTATATTCCTCCTAATATTTGTGGTAAAAAAAATTGCAATCAGCGTTTATTGATTGGTTTGCGCAAAAGTTGCAGTGTTTACGGATGATGAGAATTAATTTCTGGGGTTTTTATTTATTTATTTATTTATTACTAGTAATGGCAGCGATCTGCGATTTTTAGTGGTACTGCGATATTGCAGCGGACATGTCGGACCATTTTGACACTTTTATGGGACCATTGGCATTTATACAGCGATAAGTCCTATAAAAATGCACCGATTACTATGTAAATGCCATTGGCAGTGAAGGGGTTAACCTGGAGGGGGCACTCTAAGGGTTAACTGTGCTCTAACTGTAATGGTGCTGGGCTGGCAGGATGAGGGAAGTGATCACGGCTTCCATATACAGGAAGCCTGTGATCACAGTCCTTCCCTTTCTATGAGAACGGAGATCCGTGTTTACTTACATGGACCTCTGTTCTTTCACTGCGGGGGGGGGGGGCATTGTGGGTAGCCGGCGGCGATCGAGTCTGCCCTACCCACTCCCTGGCCCCCCTGGAACACAGTGAGTGTGCGAGTGCGCCTCTGACGGCGTGCGCATGCTCACAGTGCGGGATCTCGCAGCTGCCATCATATAACAGCGGTTTGCTATATCCAAGCACTTTGTCGCCGTCAGACGCCAGTCGGCAAGTGGTTTAAGTGGTTGTAAACGTGGTTACCTGCTCTGTGCAATGGTTTTGCACAAAGCAGCCCCGATTCTCTTCTTCTGGGTGCCCCACCGGCACTCCAGGCCCCCTCCTCTTCATCGGGTGACCCCACAGAGAGCCACCATTGACACAGGAAGTGGGGGGGTGGAGCTGCAGCACGGAAGGTTTTTCCCCTTAATACATAGATTGCATTAAGTTGAAAAACCTTAAATCCACCCTAAATCTAAAATCCCTGCATCTATAGACCCCCCATTCTAACACTAACCTCTCTAGCCCCTGTAAAGAAAAACTCACTATACATACCTTTTTTCAAGCCGCTCCGACCGATCACACGCTGAGCTGTCAGCCACGGCAAAGAACACGATCGACAATGGAAGCCCCATAGTAACTCTATGGGTGATGTCACTCCCCATTTATTTCACAGCCATTGTTGGCTGTGTCCTCTGCAGATCTTCCGCCGCTGGAGATCGGGTCGGATCGGGTCCAGAAAAGGTATGTACAGCGAGTTTTTCTTTACAGGGCTAAAGAGGTTAGTGTTAGAATGGGGGGGGGTCTATAGATGCAGGGATTTTAGATTAAGGGTGGGCTTCCACTTTCAGGCTTTACAACCACTTTAACATTAAATTGTATGCTGCATTATGATAGATATTCACTCAAGAGTTGTGTATTGTGATGTAAGGTGTAAAAACTGCTACACCAGCAGCATGGGGCATCATGGCAACTATGTGTAGCAGGGTCCAGAGAGGTGCCCAGGATATTTAAAGTTAGTTCACTGCTTAATTTTTCATGAAAAAGGTGACCTTACCCCTTTAAAGGGAATTTTTCACAAGACAACATGGAGGCTGCCATTACTGACCTCTCCTTCTGAAAATGGTAGTTACCTGGTTGTTGTGCTGACCATCTTTCTTTAACACTAACGTAGAAGTAAAATATGGGTAAAAATTTGGACTGTTCTTTGAGTTTCCTGATCTGCACATTGCTCCAGGTTATAAGCACACAAACCAATTTTTCTGGGGAGGGAACCCCCAGGACTCCATGCTGCTCTCTTTTACTACAATACCATAATAGGTAGAAGGACAACATTATTCTCTATAATACAATAGCAGCAACAACCACCTTTTTAATAAATGGAATATTACATATATACACTTCCACTTACATATGTCTACGGCTCTGGTATTGATTAAAACATACCTGAATAACAGCAGGTTACTCCTGAAATGATGATTTTATGAAGGGCAATGACCAGGTCACTTCTGTGAGTATATAAATAAAATCAATATCACAAATAGTGAATGCAGTTAAGGGGTAAAAAATGATATCAATATTGGCTGACCTGTGTGTTTATGAGCCACATAAGGAGCTGACAGATATTTAATAAGGTCAAATGTCACTGTTAATGCAATTGATGTCAACTCAAAGAATGTTTTTCTGACCCGTCCATTACTAGTCAACAAGACGCCTTTTACCAGCTGTCAGTCCAGCCTACTCACAGAGACCTCTGATATCATGGAGAGGAATTTTGATTTAAATGCCACCAACAAACTACGATGTGGGTCGATATCCTTTTTTTTAAAGAAGAAATGCAGGGTTTAAAGTGAAAATGTTAATATATATATATATATATGACATACACTTTAAAGTAAACCTGTCACAAAGGTCTGCCATTAAAACTCATATAATAAAACAATGCTCAGGCAGAATTTAAATGAGGTGAATATCACACGTCAAAATGATCAGAACAAGTAGAAATACTGGCAGCTGAACTTAAAAGAGAATTTCTGCTTTTTTTTCTTTTTTTTTAAATCATACTTACCTAGGAGGATGCAGCATCGGTCCCTTGCTGGCTGAGGACCAAGCGATCAAAGACGGCTGATCACTCACTTGTAAGAGCTCTGTGATCAGAGAGCTGGTGACTGTCAGTCACCGGCTCTCTGTTCTGCCCTCCCACGCTCAAGCTGGGCTGTGGAGGGGGTGGGAGCATCTGGCTCAGGCTCTCAGTGGCTCACTGAAAGGCTGTGCCAGGTGCGGGTCCAGGATTGTGGGCAGATCCCTGCTTTATTGTCGCAATCTTGCCCCAGCCTGGACTGGCTCTGTGCTTTAGCTGGCTGTCTGCTGAAAACTGGTCACAGGAGTGCAGAACGAGCTGCACTCCTGTGGTCCACAGGAGAAGTACAGCCAAATGAGATTTGGCTGTACTTTTCTTTTAAACTTGACGTTTAGGTATGGCAGTTTTTATATAGTTACATTCACCCAGCTTGGACCAATGTAAGCATGTATATATGTGCCATTCCTGTGGGATCCCTGTGGAAGTTAGAAATCACTGTAGTAGGCACTGCTTCTCCACTGATCCCCACTAGCTTCTGGTTCCCTGCGGCTGCCCTGCAACATTGTAAATACAGGAGGTTACTCGGCATGGGCGCCATTCAGGGAACACATTGAATTTCCTCAATTAATAATGTTCTCTGATTGGTTGAGGTGGATGATGTCACAATCATGACCTCGTTCAATGGGAGAACACTTTGTGTTCATTCACAAAATGCAGTGTTTTCTAAATGGCATTCATGCTATCTAAGTGACCTCCTGTGTCTAGTAAGCAAGAGGGGGGCATCTCAAGCATGGGATGTGGAAGCTAGAGGCAATCGCTGTACTAGCAGTGCCAACTATAATGATTTCCAGCTTCCATAACAATCCCATAGGTGTGGGATATGCATAGTTACATTGGTCCAAGATAGATCAATGTACGTAACTATAAAAATTCACCATAAATAAACTTTAGCTTTAAAATGTAGGTCCAAGAAAACTACACGTGGCAATTCTAGTTAAATGTATACATAATCAAGACATAATAGTGGCCTGATGCAGTCATCATCAGTTTCATGTCTATAGGTGTCACAAATGCTGCAGGGTGATTAGAAACCCTAATTGCTAATGCCCCCCTTTGATATTGAAGATGCCTGCTTGTGCCTCTCTTGCTAATTTTGTACCAAACAGCCAAGAACTTTGATGTTGGACAAATTGTCCCTGCTTATCTGGCAACAAGATCTGTTTTCCCATTTGACATGAAAGAATCATTTACCATTGATCAATGTAAAAAAAAAAAAAAAAAGAAAAATCACTGTGATCCCCTTATAGGAATCATATTATCAATGTTAAAGTCCACTAAAAATTGTTAGGCCCTTTTCACACATGCAGACCATTTGTCCGCTCTTCATCCATCCGTTGAAAAATGGATATCAATGCATCTCTATGGAAAAATGGATGTTAATGGATGATCATCCACGATCTGGGGGTTTTGGTAGATCATAAGCTTAACCACTTCAATACCAGGCACTTAGGACACTTCCCTACCAGACCAATTTTCAGCTTTCAGTGCTGTTGCGATTCGAATGAGAATTGCGCGGTCGAGCGACGCTGCACCCAAACAAACTTTTTGTCATTTTGTTCCCACAAATAGAGCTTTCTTTTGGTGGTATTTGATCACCCCTGCGGTTTTTATTTTTTGCGCTATAGAAAAAAAAAAGACCGAAAATTAAAAAAATCGAATACTAGATGGTTTTGGGGGTCTAGCACCTACTAGTAGGTAATTGTAGGTAAAAAGGTATCTCTACGTAACTATAGGTAAAAAGTTGCCTACCTACTTCTCGCCTGTTTACCAGACGTACACACTTTTCCCGGATTGTTAAAAATCACCTGAAATTGTAACTATTATACTAAGGATATTCCCCTAGTGTCACTAAAA
>BLSH010076090.1:580307-595403 GCA_018402905.1 Glandirana rugosa | reverse complement strand
ACCCCCATAACCCCTGCACACCCCCCCCCCCCAAAAAAAAAGCACCGCATAAAGCAAGCATGTGTTTGTAAACATCCATTGCACCACACATATGAAGTATCTACGCAAACTTCGGAGCAAGGACAATACATCTAGGGTCATAGGGTCATAATTCATGGTTAGGATTAACTCTGACCTACAAAGGCTTTTTAGAGATTCCACAAGCGAGTTCAATTTTAAGACACAACGGGACTGATTTTCTAAAGGCGCTCTGCAAGGGCAGTTGCTCCAGGGCGTAGAAAATGAGGTAAAGCAGCACTTTGCAAAAAATACCCAATCACGTGCAAAAGAAAAAAAAAAAAAATTTTTGCTTGCACATAATTGGATGATGGAAGTTGGCAGAGCTTCTACTCATTTACAAAATTCTGGAGCAACTGCAACTCAACGTGTATGGCAACCCAGTATTTTATATTTTACTAAAAAAAATTGGGTATAATATTGTGTTTGTTTGTTTGCACTAATATTCATGGCCCAAGCAAACTAATTTCTTCACTAATTGCAGCAGCTGCTGTCAGTGCTTCAGCATCAGCTTCTATTCCCATCACAAAATCAAGCTGAGCTGAATATAAGGCATCCTCTGATTGGCTAATATGGAGATCTTTACATCATCTGCTTGCCTAGGCAACTCAGCCAAACAGAGGAAGCCTTGTATTCATTCCCAAAAATGAATGGTTATAAAAGGCATGGTAGTCCCTGTACCGCTGCCAGAGCACAGCACTATATACTGTATGTGGCTGAGGCTACATACAGTTTATATTGCACCTTAGTAATGGAAATAGTTTGTTTGGGCTAGCTTGGCCAAAGCAAACTATTTAAAGTAACATACAACTTGGAGGTAGGCATTAACACAGTAGTTATAGAACTCATGATTAGCTTCTTTAAGTGACCTTGTCAGCATAGGGTCACTTGTACGAACAACATACCTGCCTAAAGAACACTATATTCTACTGGTTGTTCCCCTGTTGCTTGCTGTGGTTTCTCCGTTAGCTTGTATGCCCTGTAGTAACATACAAACTGGTGACAGAAACTACAAGAGCAATGGGATTCACTTTACTACTGAATAAGGTTAGGTTTTAGGATTGTCTGTACCAATGGCGGCTGGTCAGGGCCGGTGCTATCACTAGGCAAACTAGACCCAGACGCTGATGCTCCCTCTCTCAGTCTCTCTGCAGCCAGCAACTAACTCAGTCTCAACAGTCAGGCAGCTGCTCCTGAGTCCCTCCGTACATAGTGTCAGAGGCACAGCGGCGATGTCTGTGTCCCAACTGAATGGAGGAAGGAAAGGAAACATCCCCTGTGCCACTGCGCACCTTTGATCATCAGTGTCAGTGACCTGTCTGTCTCTCACACCATGCATGGTCATGACGTCACTTGTCACCAGCCAGCTTGTCTCTCCTCTGCCTCTCTGCCCAGTGCAGTACCCATACTCTGCGCAAATCCTAATCCTACTGCCCCCCCTGTTGTGGAGGCCACTCACCTGACCATGGACCACACCCCCCGTCACTCCAGCGCACCATACCCAGCCCCCCCAGTCGCTGGCTCACTTACCCTGTGCTGATATCTCCGGATGATACTGTCTTCCCCAAAGCTAGGTGCTGTGCTGGGCTTTTTGACTCCACACTCTGCCCCTGAACTGACATGTTGGAGGGTGCCCACCGGTGGCAGCTTCCCCCTCTGTCTCCTCCATGTCCTGGCCTCTGTGCCCCCTCTCCATCTTCCAGTGGCGGCTGGTGGGTGGGTGGGTCGGTCGGGCTTCCCCTGCGTCTTCGACCAAAAGGATCGCGTCTCATGACCCACTTCTTGATTGTCCAGGAGGAGAACCAGTGTGACAATAGCAAATATTCATTCGCTATTGTCACACAACTGGGTGTACTTAGGGCACAGTGCTCTGCGCCCCGAGCCCATCCTTTTTTAAAGCCTATTAGTGCCTCAGGCTCTAATCACATAATGTAGGTCCAGGAGTAGGAGGCCCCTTTGATGCACCAGGGACACTTTCACAATAAATACATGTATAAGCAATGACTAGCTATGCTATTTGCAATATAGCAAATGGTGGTGGGGGCGGTGCCTCTGACCACACATCGGCGTCACACTCCACGGCTGGTTGGGCGTCGTCTGGCCGATGCCACGTTCCAGCACGTGTGTTTTCCTTCTGGCGGTTCCACTGAGGAGATTGACCACCACACTGCGGAGCGACCTATGGCCGCCCGAGTGTTGGTGCCACTCCACTCTCCTGGACGCCCACGTGACGCTGGGGGCGTTCCCGTGGCTCCACGCCGGCACAAAAGGGCTCCTCCTCTCTCTCCCTCTTTCCTTCACATCGTGGCACAGGCACTCACATTCTCGGCTTCTATGGACCTCCTTTCCCCCACGGTAGGTCCCCTTTTTGGAGATGTGCCCCTGTTTCTCAGCACTGCCCATTTCCAAGCACTTCGTTCTCATCCCACTGTCACTCCATTCCTGGTCCACGGTTCACCCATCCCACCTTTCCACCATCCCCTTTCACCTTTCCTACCTTGTTCAGCACCTGGGTTGTCTCTTATCCATCTGTTGTGGTCACTCTCACCTTCACCAAGCTCCCTTTTGTGCTGATTTGCAGGCTGCGGTCACTCACCCCCTCAGCTCCCGGAGTGACGTGTTGCTAGGCCCCTGTCCCCTGGTGGTGTATCAGAGTACACAGGTGGTTGGTTCGGGTACCATGGGTGTCAGGGTAGGTGCTCCTATTGTTTATTCCATTTTTACTCCTTCCCCTGCTCTGCGGTTTGATTATAAACCTTCATGGTGATACAATTTTTTACTCTTACAGATATACTTTGATGCATGTCTCATTGGCTCCTGACGAGTGACACAGGTCACGAAACGCGTAGAGCCCTCTACTTGATGATCACACTGCATCTATTTTTTACTGCACTTTACTGGTTAAACCATGTCAGGGATGTACTATAAATTACATGTCTGTACAACTATTTTATGTGGAATACTGTTTACTATGTATTGCTTTATTGCTGTACTGCTGGAAAATTAAATATCCTTTGACTCAATCAACTACTAGCCGTCCAGCCTCATTCAAAGTCCCAAACCCTGCTTTTTTCTAAAATGTATGTTAGGGATGGAGGCACTTTCCTCACTGGATCTAGACCTCATTTAAAGTCCCATCCATGTGGTTCATGGTTTCTCATATTTTGCGCTCTAGGGATGGAGGCTGACAGCTGACTAATAATATTTACCCCCCTGTGCCCATGCATATTTATGCATGAATGAGCCTACTGTGCTCATCGAGCCAGTTATGTTGGGGGTATGTTTACCTTAGCATTTTGCTTGGGTACACCATTCAGCACCAATTTGGGGTCCCCCCTGGCGTCCCTGGGTCCCGGTGCAACACCTGTATGCCCTCCGTGCATTGGGGGTTCCGGTGCCCTGGTGTCTCCATCATTTCCGGGAGCTGCAATGTGTTTTTGGGGCCTCCCTCCTCCCCCACCCGGTGCGAGCATATGGGGTGGGGGCGGTACATCTGACCACACAACGACATCATGCTCCACGGCTGGTTGGGCGGCGTCTGGCTGATGCCGCATTCCAGCATGTGTGTTTTCCTACTAGGGGGTTCCACTAAGGAGATTGACTACAACACTGCGGAACGACCTATGGCCGCCCAAGTGTTGGTGCCACTCCTCTTTCCTGGACGCCCATGTGACGCTGGGGGCATTCCCGCGGCTCCACGCCGGCACAAAAGGGCTCCTCCTCTCTCTCCCTCTGTCCTTCACATCCTTGCCCAGGCACTCACATTCCTAGCTTCTCTGGACCTCCTTTCCCCCATGGTAGGTCCCCTTTTTGGAGGTGTGCCCTGTTGGGCACCATCACCTGCTTTCACTCTCCCCGTTTCTCAGCACTGCCCATTTCCAAGCACTTCATTCTCATCCCACTGTCACTCCATTCCTGGTCCACGGTTCACCAATCCCACCTTTCCACCATCCCCTTTCACCTTTCCTACCTCGTTCAGCACCTGGGTTGTCTCTTATCCATCTGTTGTGGTCACTCTCACCTTCACCAATTCCTCTGCCGATTTGCAGGCTGTGGTCTCCCGCCCCCTCAGCTCCCGGAGTGACGTGTTACTAGGCCCCGGTCCCCTGGTGGTGTATCAGAGTACACAGGTGCTTGCTCCGGGTACCATGGGTGTCAGGGTAGGTGCTCCTATTGTTTATTCCATTTTAGCTCCTTCCCCTGCTCTACGGTTTAACTATAAACCTTCATGGTGATACAATTTTTTACTCTTACAGATATACTTTGATGCATGTCTCATTGGC
This sequence comes from Glandirana rugosa, assembly GCA_018402905.1. Classification (NCBI taxonomy): domain Eukaryota; kingdom Metazoa; phylum Chordata; class Amphibia; order Anura; family Ranidae; genus Glandirana; species Glandirana rugosa. The sequence continues at coordinate 591,063 of BLSH010076090.1, read as the reverse complement.
TCCTGACGAGTGACACAGGTCACGAAACGCGCAGAGCCCTCTACTTGATGATCACACTGCATCTATTTTTTACTGCACTTTATTGGTTAAATCATGTCGGGGATGTACTACAAATTACATGTCTGTACAACTATTTTATGTGGAATACTGTTTACTATGTATTGCTTTATTGCTGTACTGCTGGAAAATTAAATATCCTTTGACTCAATCAACTACTAGCCGTCCAGCCTCATTCAAAGTCCCAAACCCTCCTTTTTCTAAGCTATTTGCAATATAGGCCATCTGGATTACTTGTTGGGACAGGCTCTCTTTAAGGCATTAGCCACATAATAATCAGCACAGATTGGAAAGCTTTGTAATTATATTAACACAAACCTAAATCTGTATAAAGTATCTGAACACATTTATTTTGCACCAGAGGAGCTCATTCTGTCACCCAACACGCGGTGCCCTGATGTTGAATCTGTTTTAGCAGGATAATCAACTCAAGGGCAGGAAAATCTTATCAAATTAACAAGTGCTCTGGCCACACACCGCTAAACGACAGCTGTGATCCCCGAAATAAACAAAATAATCTGGATTTAAATAATCTGTCAGGGCCTTTGGCAATAAAACAGTCCTCACATGCCACAAATGGACCCATTACATTGTACTTGTTGAAAGCACCTAACGCTGAACAATTGTTCAAACACATTCTTTCAAGAAGGATTGAGGTGAATCTTGGCACAGCAAGACACAGCCTGAAGGGGATGTGTCTGCATTCTGCCAGAGTCAATCGGAATTATTACTGAGCTTTATTTTTTTTATCTTAAGATGAATGAATAGAGCAACATCAACAGGACCACACTGAAGAAATGCATTGCTTTTATGTTATTCAAATCAGTTTAAATCCGCAAAGAGGAAATGTTACTTTCCAAATATCCTAATCATGAATTGTTTTGATGCGAGTCACAATATCTACTAAATTTACAGTTGTTATTAAAAGATACTATTCTGTTTCAGCACATATTTACTTTTGTAACTTGTAAAATTTGCATATAACCACTATTCCACGAACACAAGGTCCCTCTAGCCAATAAGCACAACAGTTTGACAGTGAACGCTTTGCTGCAGACATGTGCATTGCCTTAGTATTGAATCCTGGCTTACGCATTTCAGGGGAGTTCTTTCTTCGTCAGGGTCTTGTATTCAAAGAATAATTGTGATATGTGTGTTTTTAGGCTGCATTCACACAGGGGAGACCCGACTTCAGCGCAACTTTGCTAGGCGACTTCAGCGCAACTTTCAGCGTGACTTCAGCCGACTTACAACACGACTTATGCCAGGCGAATTTGCCTGTGGCCAATCAGAGAAGGGAGGGAGGGGGCTGTCCCAAATAAATTCTATCCTTTTCACTACAAAGTCGCTTGCATTTAGATGGGGGATCCGACTTGGAGGCGACTTCTATTGAATTCTATGGGCACAAGTCGGATAGAAGTTGCCTCCAAGTTATACAGGAGCCTTTTCTGAAGTCGGAGCGACTTCAGTAGTGTACATTAAGACCGCTCCCATTCACTTCAATGGGATTTCATTTGTCAAGCGACTTGGGGCGTCTTGAGGCGATTCAAGTTGGAGCGTAAGTCACCCCTGTGTGAATGGGCACTAATACAAGTACTTTAGTAAGTAAATAAAATATATTACATAAAAATGTTTGTTTTATTGAGGATAATACACTATGTTTGTTCATGCTCTGCTTATTTCCCAGTGTACCTAAGGATGGTGGTGGATAAGGTGCTGATCCAACTCTGCATTCAGCTGCCAGGAAGAAACTTTTTAAGTGGACTTCGGGTGGCATAGATTATATTAACCATATTCTTTCCCATTTGAACACTGGCAGTTGATGTTTGATACATGACCTTTGTAGGTCTTAGTAAATGGTCCCATCTGTGCTCATCTGTATTATTATTTTTGTTATTATAATACAGGATTTATATAGTGCCGACAGTTTGCACAGAACTTTATTTCACCAGTACAAAACAATTCATACAATTCAATAAAAGGAGAGCCCTGCTCATGAGAACTTACAATCTAATAGGGAGGAGCAAGTGATATAATAGTTAATAACTGTGGGAGGATGAGCTGATGGAGAAAGTAAAATCTCAGTTTTAAGGTGGAGATGGGAGAATTAAGTTTTCATTGATCATCTAAAGGTGGACAAAGAAGGAGATAGTCAGACTGAGTTAGGGAGTTTCAGAGCATGGGAGAGGCTCTGGAGCAATATTTGAGGCAAGCATGGGAAAAGGTGAAGAAGAGAAAAATCAGAAAATCATGGAAAGAGTAGAGAGTTGGGTGGTATTTTAAGATGAGGTTGGTGATGTAGCATGGGGCAGAGTTGTGGAAGGCTTTGTAAGTTGGTGAAATTTTGTTTGTTGGGTGAGTGGAAGTCAGTTGAGAGATTGACAGAGAGGGGTGGCAGACACTAAACGGCTGGTAAGATGAATAAGTCTGGCAACAGTATTTAAGATTGACTATGAGGAATAGCCTATGTAGAGGTAGGCCAATGGTGAAGTATGTCAAGAAGTGGGATTGATTCAAATTTATTATAAAGTTGGTCTTGTGCCTTATAAACCTATATAGTACATCATTCCTGTCTATTTTTATAGCTATTAAAGTAAAAAAGAAATGTTCATCCTATCAATGTGTTTATAGCCATTGACATTTCCTTTAGTAAGGCAAAAACACTCACTACCCCATTTGCAATGCAGCAGCAGCATTGTGCTCCCAATTCAGGACTACAGGCTTATGTGTCTGCTGTCATGTTGTGCAATTCTGTCCAGTCAGCGCATGCCCTCTGCCTGAATGACAGTGGCTGTGGCGGGAAGCAGGCCTATCAGCTATTGAGGGTCGTGTTAAGAAATCAGCAGAGATAGCAGTCACGTGACTGCTACAGAAAATTTAAATCTGTTAGGTGGTATTGTTTTTTAAACATAAATAGTAGGAATACCATCAATAAATACCTATGCCTTACAGCTGGCCATACAGAACTTGAATTTGAGAAATCAAAGTCGCTGGTTGGAAAAGTCAGTCAAAAAGTGCCTGCAGGCACTGTTTTATTGTTCTGAGAGTCATAGGTGGCACCTGTGAGAATATATTAGCTGGTATTGGGAGGTTCAGCAATCCACACTGTTTAGTGTAGATATGGGAATCTATGGATTTCTCTTAATTAGCTTGGTGGGTTGCATAATCCTTATGTGTATGGACAGATTTACATCTGCTTTAATGAATTGCTTACATATGATTATATTTTGTGAGTGTCTATTGTGTTCAAATTTAGACCAGGCCGTAGTCTGGATCTCTACAAGACAATGAGTGCTGGCTGATTTTCAGTGAGTGGTGTTGGAAATTCTAGCAATGTCAAAGGTGAGTATAGGCATCAAAGTGTGCCCAGATGTGCCTACAGGTGGTACATTGGGTTGGGAATTTTTTCTTAGATATGACAGGTTATATGAATCTGTGCCCAGACTATGCACACTAAAGTATTTATATATTCTAAACAAAGCACTTTAAAATAGCCCCACAATAATGTTTGTAGCTATAGGCATTGTGGAGAAATTATTTTTCAAAATTCAAAACAAAGGCATTGAAACCTTAACTTTTTCTATGAAAGAAGAATCTTGCCAGCCTAACAGCCCTCTAATGAAAACACACAATAAGTAAGTTATTGTAAGCTATTTCAAACCAAGTTAAACCTGACTTCAGAGTCATTGTGATTTTTGAGGATCTTTGAGAATTAATTACTTTACAATACAAGCAACTAGAGAGGCTAGTGGCTGCTTCCAATGCTCTATTAATGCTTTCTAAGAATATGTAAATAGTTTAATGTCCATAGTCTAGGCCAGCCTTTCTCAACCTTTTCAAAATAGAGGAACCCTTAAAATAGTTTTCCGATTTCGTGGAACCCCTGCTAAAAATTAGTAATCTACAACTCATGATATTTTAGTGTGATGGTCAGTGGGAAGAATGCTCCATACACCTGTGGTCACTGGGAAGTATTACCTCCTTAGAGATAGCTAAAAAGATCAATGGTGTCAGTGGGAACTTATCTGAGATGCAGAAATTGCCTACTGCTCAAGGAACCTCGTAGCAACCTCTGGCAGAACCCTAGGGTTCCACGGAACCCTGGTTGAGAAACCCTGGTCTAGGCACAGGTGACTTTAAACCTAAGCTGAAAAATCACTGTAGATAAAAAGGCACAGAATCCACATAATCCCTCATCACAGTTAATACAACATTTAGCAAACATTTATTTTGTACCATTAACCAGAATTATTTACACACAGCCTTATGTAGTTAGCAATAAAGGCAATTGTTTATTGTAAAATTCATCAAAGTCTTTCCAGACTGCAAATCTTAGATACCCAGCATATTTCTGGAAGTCGGGGGGAGGGGGGAAGGTTACAGTTCACTATTTTATTATAATATATTGGGGACAGTTATTCAGTTTTATTTTCTGTAATGACTTACTCGTCTATTTTGCAAATTTTTACAAACTCCTGGTGGAGAAGGTCTACCGGCTTTGTCCGCTTGTCTCCCTGCACTCATCTTCCCCCCTTCCCCTGCCATATCTCTGTTCTTCATTTTGCAGGCTCAACCTGTGTCTGCTTGCATTCGTCCCTGTGAAATGATTGACAGCAGTGACTGCAGGTCTTTGATTATTTCACATGCCTTTAAAAACCATGCTTGAGACAAGCTGTCAGCTGCCGTCACCCCCCTTCCCCCCTCCCTCGTTAGGCCCTGCGATATAAACCAGCATTTATATCACCAACGCTTCTCCTCCATGTCCAATCCAGTGGAACATCCTTCGGGGAAATCTATTCTTTCATTATATTTCCACTCTAAATGTGATTGACAAAAAGGATTTTTCAGTGGCGGAACACAGTTATTTTAACTCACCTCCCGTTCTCTCTTTCTAATTGTTTTCATTTCTCTGCTATTTATAATCTGTCTAATCCTTCTTCTTGTCAGTTATAGGGCCTGGAATTATCCAAGCAATGCCATTTAGCTTTCATAGAGTTTTTAGAATAATCACACTCACTTCTGCTGTCACATTTGATACTCATATTTTTGCATTAATCAGAACATGCTGCTCCTTCTCGCCCGCTCTGTTTATCTCCCCCCTTCTACCCATGTAACACAATGAATTTTCCTTTTTCAATCCACTTTCCTCTGCCTTATCCCTACTCCCTCTCCTCCCTATCTATTCATTTTTCTCTAACATTCTCTCTATCCTTTCACCTCTATCTCTCATTTCCCACTCTTCTCTATATCAACCCTCCTCGATTTCTCTTTAATCCTCCATGTCTGCCTTGTTCTTTACACTCTTTTCTCCTTCTATCCTCCTCTCTTGCTCTCTGTGCACTTCTAGGTCTACTCTCATATAACTCCACCATCTTTCTATATATCTGCTCTTTTCTCTATATGTTTTTTTCATATTATAGCTACCTTCAGTGTATTCTTCTCTTTGTCTCCACTCAATGTATTTATTACTACGTGAATACTTACTTTATTATTATTTTCTATACATCTTTCTGTTACCTGTCTCTTCTCTTTTTCTACATTTTCTTCCCTTTTTATTCTCTTTTTCTCTATCTCTTCGTCTCATAGACAGTCTTTCTACTGTCCCATTATACTCTCCCATAAATGCTTTTTTCTGCATTTACTATGCTCACTTCTCTTTACATACCATATTTTTCTCTGTTAATTCTCCCATTATTTCCTATGCCCTTTTTCATATATGCTTTGTTTTGTACTCTCTTTTTCCATTTACATTTCTACAATCCTGTCTTTACTCACTTTCCTCTATATCCACTCTCATTCTCTTTTTTCTATCTACTTCCCCTTCTATCTACTCTCCTTTTTTATTAGCTCCACTCCTTTTTTTATTAACGTTACTCTCTATCTACTCTCCTCTCTTAATAAGCCCCACTCATTCTTTATCAAATCAACTCTCCTCTCTTTATTCACTTTCCTCTCTATCAACTCGCTTTTTCTCTAACTATCTACTCTCTTTCCTATTCACTTTCCTCTCTATCTACTCTCTTACCTACCTATTTAACTCCCCCTCTATTCTCCTTCTCTTCTTATTTACTTTCCTACTCTCTATCTTTTCTTCTCTATCTATCATCTTTCTTCTTCCATTACTCTCCTACTTTTTTATACATATCATGGTAAGAGCCGGTTCATACACAGGCAATCCAACTTCAGGCGCGACTTTGTAGGCAATTTGAACACAACTTCAAGGCGACTTCAGCGTGACTTTGGGTGACTTACAATACAACTTAAAGCGACCTCCATGCCAGACGACTTGCTTGTGGTCAATCAGAGAATATAGCTCTCCTTTTACCTGGGTAAAATATTTTCTTTTTCTTGTAAAGTCGCTTCAATATAGATGGGGATCCGACTTAGAGGCAAATTCCATTGAATTCTATGGGTACGAGTCGGATAGAAGTCGCCTTGAAGTAGTACAGGAACCTTATCTGAAGTCGGAGCATCTTCAGCAGTGTACATTAAGACGGCTCTCATTCACTTCAATGGGATTTCTTATGTCAAGCGACTTGGAGCGACACAAGTCAGATCCCAAGTCATTGTAGTGTGAACCGGCTCTTACTGCTTATCCTAGATTCTTTAAAGAAAGAATGCTACTCACAATGCCACCTGTATATTAGATTCAGTATTGCAGTGCGGCTATACTTGCCAGCAGGTCTCTGTAGAAACTATTGTATATGACTACATTTACTCCAGTCTGCCAAATTACAAAATGGAACAAGAATCCTCTTGGAAAAATGAGAGCTAAGATTGTTGATGGGATCCCTTTATATTACTATGCAGAGAGTTCTTAACTAATTTGTGTTTTGTTTTTTGTTTTTTTTTGTTGCTTGAAAACCTCTTCTATAGGTGTTGCAGCAAGCCATCACATCTAGTGAGAACACATCTTTCAATAAAATAGAGTGAATGTCTTAAGGAAACAATATTGCTCATTGGCTTTCATAGGTATCTTAATGCCACTGACATGTCAAAAAAAAGTCTAAATGTGTCACTTACCCGTAATAGTAGATCTAAACTCAATATGGCTTTACAATATCCAGGGTTGATGACATTCAATAAATCAGTTTATATAACATGACTAATATTTTTGATAATGCTGCATCATAATACAGAGAAAAATAAGCTGTTTTGGTATCACATGACCCAGTGTGCAATACTTCCTTACCTTTTCATTAGACAACTCTGCCTGGAAGGCACAAAATATACAAGACAGATGACTTTTGGGCATTAGCAATAAAAGACGCAGGCTGAAAATGTATTTACAGATATCTGCTTAACAGCAATGTTGCCCAGACCCATCAATCACAGTGACTTGGAAGTTTTGGTTTAATGCTGTTATTTTCCACGATGCCCAATGCTAAAGGGACTGGAAATGATGCTTCTGAAACCACTGCAAGGGCCGTTGCCAAACCTCATCCATCATCCATACACAGTCCTGTCCCACCTTATCCCATGGCCAGAGATACACTGAGTCCATTCCCAGTCATCCTCTATCTAATAGGCAGCTCATTGGATATAACAAACAAATACTGCTCAAGTGGCTGTTCCTGAACGCTAGCCTTGCACATCCCATCTGTGCTCTGTCTGTCAGACTCAGCCTATTAAGCAAAGTGCAGAGAAGACAGCAAATGAACAAAGAGGATTCTGCTAAAGCAAGCAGAGCCATGCAGTCTCGGTAAAATGACTCTCTGCCAGTGTCAAAGATTATATTGCATATGGTGTGGTGGAAGGTGCTTGTTTTTTTTTAATCAGAGTTGAGTAAACAGGTTGTCATCTCGAAGCTGTATCAAATATCTTGCCGTCTGTTACTAAAGTTACTTACGTGGTAGTGACTGTTGCAGAGATTTATTTATATAAGCCATATTGAAATTAAAGGGCAATGCCAGCTGAACAGCTATATACAAAACTGAAAGATATAAGAATAGGCTTGTCATTTCCCATCTTTGGTCTTCAGATCTACCCATCTCCTGATGTGCTCTATTGTTGCATGGCATAGTAATGTAAGTTTTCAGAGGCTGCAGTTTTACAGGCTTTGTGTCACTGCCCCACCTCCTCCCTGCACTTTGGAGCAATAGAGAACATAACCATCAAATGCGCTCTCATTCTTGTAAGCTTATCTACAGTAGGTATCGAATCCATAATTTTAGTTTTTTGGAGAGGCCACTACAAGTCTAATTTCAGCTTTCAGGAATGTAAACATGAAAATAAAGAGTGTTGATATTTATTTGCCTGGAGTTTATTTTTAAAGTAGACCTTTAAAAACGAATCTATACAAATATTGAAAGGGTATGTAGACTTAGGCCTCACCCAAAGAAATATATACATAAATTTAGGAGATTACCAGAGTATATACCCCAGAACCGTACAGTGACGGACAATAGTGGCCAACCATAGGAGACATATTGAATAAAATAATTCAATACCAAATGGTCTGTAGTTGACCATACAGACAGATTTCTCCCATTGATACCATTGTATGGATCGTATTGTTTTTTTCTTTGTATGTTGACTGTATTGTATACATTATATATATATATTTTTTTTCCCCCATTGGGGTGTTTTAACTTTAAAAAAAATACTTTAAACCAATTTGATTAATAAAAATTATTTTTTTTTAATCAATATGTCTCCTATGTTTGCCGTTACAGTCCGTTACTGTATGGTTCTGGGGTATATACTCTGGTAAGCTCCTAAATTTATGAATCTGTATGAATACAAATCTGATATTATGTGAGTGGGGGACCCTCGCGCTACTACTTCTGAATCATGAAATAAAATAAATAGTGTCCAACTTCAACCTGTGAATGTTGCTAAGCGTATGTGTCAGTTGCAGCAATATCCAATATGCCACACAATGATACTAAATAGCTGATAGAGATAATGATTGTGTAAACTCTGACCAACCTCCTATAACAAGAAAATATAACAAGAAAATATATCCTGCCTATATGCAGTGCATAGCATTAGATAGGCATGTGTGTCTCAATGTGCAATTAAAGCAATGCTGTGTAAACAAGATAACAATATACTGTGAACTATTCGATCATAAAGTTTAGAAATCACACAGGTGTTGATATAGAAAATAAATATTGTGCAGTCCAGTGATTATTATAATAACAAAAGTCCTCGGACGTAAAAAAGGAACAAATAAAAAGCAGCAAAAAAAAAAACGACGCAAAAGAAACCGTTAGAAGGTTCTGCCACTTTTCCCACATAAAATATCTATCATAAGGCAGAATCTGTGGCGTGATAAGGTAAGTACATCATTCAAAGTGACTTGGTGCCATAAAGTGCTCAGGAGATATTAAGGTGCTTCAATCGTGCAGGATGAGCCAGTCTGGAGGGTCTTTGTTGTACGGCGCCAAAAAGGCTACTGAATTAGTGCTGCTGTCCCCGTGCGCCCAGAACTCTCACCTCAATAGAGACTATAAAGCGCCCATAGTGGTCATTTTACTCTCTTTTGGGGTATCCTTCTCCTTTAAGACCGTCCCCTAAGCTTCTCTACTCTCCACAGCCTGAGAACGGCTGGGCTCCACTAATAGCTGACAGTCCAGTGTGACTCTCATACTATATTTATGGACTCTGTGCCTGAAACCTGAGTTCTTCCTTTCACACAGCAGCTGGTCAAACACAAAATCTGATATTATGGTCTTTTTTCACTAAATAAATATGGCTTTTCACTTTGCTTGGGAATTTTCACTTTACAAGGGAATTTACCCTTAGTGAATTAAGCAAAGCTCTGCTGACTTCCATCATCCAATCATGTGCAAGTAAAAATGTTTTTTTAATTTTCCTTGCACGTGATTGGGTATTCTTTGCAAAGTCATTTTTCACCACCATACGCTATGTTGTACCATGCCAGGCTAAGAGTTACTGCTGAGGCCAAACCCACTTCTTTGAATTTTAATGCAGAAGAGACATGCTTTGCCTCTTCTGCATTAAAGTTACTCACCTGCCAGTCCACCCTTGTACAGGGAGTCGTGCACACACAGCTGACTGTACGAATTTGGCAATGCCAAATCTGACTAAACTCCCACACATGCTCAGGAGCAGGGCCGATCCTAGGGTCACAGACGCCTGGGTGCAGAAATATTTCTGGCGCCCCCACGTGGGTGTGGTTATCTTGCTAACTCCTCCCCTTTACAAATGTTTCCATGGCAGCGACCTAAACACAGAGATGCTGCCCTAAGGAGTCTGTTACCCCAATATCCTCCCACAATCTCTTATCAATAAACAATGGTCAGAGACTGCGGACATGATACAACAGATGGTCAGAGACTGAAGAAATGATACAGGAGATGGTCAGTGACTGCAGACATAGTACAGGAGATGGTCAGAGACTGCAGAAATGATATAGGAGATGGTCAGAGACTGCAGAAATGATACAGGAGATGGTCAGAGACTGCAGAAATGATACAGGAGATGGTCAGAGACTGCAGACATGATACAGGAGATGGTCAGAGACTGCACCCTCCTATAACCCCATTGTCTGAGGAATCCCGTCGTAGAGACACAAATCCAGCGACGGTACCTTTGTAAACATTTCCCCTCCTCAATCGTTCTATTGGTGTGGGTGCACCCCCGCGGTCTTTATAAAGACGTGGGTCCGCAGACACTGGGATCCTAGCCGGGACGAGGACTCGTACACACCCTCAAATCAGTCTAAACCGTA
>BLSH010076090.1:551274-572681 GCA_018402905.1 Glandirana rugosa | reverse complement strand
AGTATTCTAAAAGGAGATAAAGACAAGACCACCGTTTAGTTTTAAACCTTAATGGGAGTGAAAATAAGGACCACTGTAACTACTAGTCCCGTTAATCTCTCTCACCTAGAGATCAGCACTGAGAAAGTGGAGAGAAGAGGGAGAACTCTTACAGTTTGGCGCCCCCCAACCCGTGGCGCCTGGGTGCAGTGCACCCCGGGCACCCGCCCAGGATCGGCCCTGCTCAGGAGTGATGTCATCTCTGCCCAACCAATGAAAGTGGCTTGTAATTGAGACCCAGAAGCTGGCCGCCTAAAGGCATCAGTTGCCATGCGTGGAACTCAGGGATGTTTCATCGCTGGAGCTGAGGTGAGTAAAGTTCTGCTTTAAGGCAAACCTTTTTTGTTAGATTTGGATACAATGGTGAAGGGTTAGGGAGATCCACTCTCTCTAATTGCCCTGATCATCAATGTCACCAGGAATAAAAGTGAGGGTAATTCCAAATTTTGATTTGCCACCAGAACAGAAATAGAGGAAAATCTTATGATAGGGACGCCTGCTCTTCTAAACAATTTTCCAAGAGGGAACATCCCTCACATTGGACAGTTATCCTATAAGTTTAGAGAACAAAAAGTGGAGTTAAATCCCTCTGAGACACAAACAATTACTTACTAGTATATACAGTTGTGCTCCTAAGTTTACATACCCTGGCAGAATTTATTATTTCTTGGCTATTTTTCAGAGAATATAAATGAGAACACAAAAACATTTCTTTCACTCATGGTTAGTGTTTAGCTGAAGCCATTTACTATCAATCAACTGTGTTTACTCTTTTTAAATCATAATGACAACAGAAACTACTCAAATGACCCTGATCAAAAGTTTACATACCCCAGTTCTTAATACCATGTATTACCCCCTTCAACATCAAGATGGCTCTTTTGTGGTATTTGTGGATGAGGTTCTTTATCTTCTCAGATGGTAAAGTTGCCCATTCCTCTTGGCAAAAAGCCTCCAGTTCATGGAAATTCTTGGGCTGTCTTGCATGAACTACACATTTGAGATCTCCCCAGAGTGGCTCAATGATATTTAGGTCAAGAGACTGAGATGGCCACTCCAGTACCTTCACTTTATTATGCTGTAGCCAATGACAGGTCGACTTGGCCTTTGTGGCTTGGATCATTGTCATGTTGGAATGTCCAAGTACGTCCCATGTGCAGCTTCCTGGCTGATGAATGCAAATATTCCTCCAGTATTTCTTGATAACATACTGCATTCATCTTGCCATAAATTTTTACCAAATTTCCTGTGACTTTGTAGTTCACACATCCCCAAAACATCAGCGATCCACCTCCATGTTTTACAGACCTTGTTGACTCCTCTCCAAATGTAGAGTTTATGGTTGTGGCCAAAAAGCTAAATTTTTGGTCTCATCACTCCAAATGACTTTGTGCCAGAAGTTTTGAGGCTTGTCTCTGTTCTGTTTGGTGTATTGAAAACTGCATACTGTGTGGCATTTGCGTAGTGATGGCTCTCTTCTGGCGACTCGACCATGCAGCCCATCTTTCTTCAAGTGCCTCCTTATTGCGCATCTTGAAACAGGCACACCACGTGTTTTCAGAGAGTCCTGAAGTTATTTGTGGGTTTTTCTTTGCATTCCAAACAATTTTCCTGGCAGTTGTGGCTGAAATTTTAGTTTGTTTACCTGACCGTGGTTTGGTTTCAACAGAACCTCTCATTTTCCACTACTTGTTTATAGTTTGAACACTGCTGATTGGCATTCTCAATTCCTTGGATATCTTTTTATATCCCTTTCCCGTTTTATACAGTTTAACTACCTTTTCCCACAGATCCTTTGACAATTTGTTTGCTTTCCCCATGACTCAGAATCCAGAAAGGTTAGTGCAGCACTGGATGAAAGATGCAAGGGTCTGTCAGGAGTCCAGAAACTCATTGACCTTTTATACACACACACACTAATTTCAAGCAAACAGATCACAGGTGAGGATGGTTACCTTTAATACCCATTAAAACCCCTTTCTGTCAACTTGTGTGCATATTTTCAGGACAAAATCACCAGGGTATGTAAACTTTTGATCAGGGTCTTTTGGGTAGTTTCTGTTGTCATTATGATTTAAAATAGTCAAGAGGGTTGATTGATAATAAATGGCTTCAGTCAAACACTAACCATAAGTGAAAGAATTGTGTTCTCATTCATATTCTCTAAGAAATGGCCAATAAATCATAAATTCTGCCAGGGTATGTAAACTTATGAGCACAACTCATAAGAACGCAGTTTAGTTTTCAGTTTACAGTGGGCAGCTTTCTTCCAAACCTTTGCTGAATCTGATATAGCAACAAAAAAATCCAGCTCAAGTACATGTTCACTGATCAATGTCTGTTTGTGATTGGCAGACAGCATGGACCAATAGGAAGACAAATTTGATTAGTCAAATGCCCTACAGAAGGATCTGTAAACTGCACAGGTGGCTCAAAGTTCAGAATAGAGCTGTCTTCTGGAAGGCCGGTGGTGGGAAGCTTATAAAAATGTTATAAAAGGTAGTAAATGATTGGATTAGTGAAAGTAGGATCACAGAGAGGGCAGTTCATGAATGTTTATTTCACAAGTAACCACTTGAAGACCAAGCTTTTTCTGGCATGTTTTGTTTACAAGTTTAAATCAGTATTTCTGGCTAGAAAATTACTTATAACCCCCAAGCAAAATATATATATATATATATATATATATATATATATATATATATATATACCGTATATACTTGGGTATAAGCCGAGTTTTTCAGCACATTTTTTGTGCTGAAAAAGACCCCCCTCGGCTTATACTCGAGTCAGTGTCTGTGGGTGATGAGTAGATTCACATTAAACAGAGCCGCACTGCTTCTAAGAGCCGTTCTATGCATGTAACTGTGATTAAACACATTGGAATGCAGAGAATGCTGAGAGAGGTGTCAGATTTTCAGCTTGATGTCGGCAGGTGGGCGGGACAAGCTGATGTTAGCTGTTCAGTCCCGCCCACCTCCTGATCTCAGTGAAGATCTGCAGCTCTCTCTTAGCATTCTCTGCATTCCAATGTGATTAGTCACAGTTACATGCACAGAACGGCTCTTAGAAGCAGCGTGGCTCTGTTTAATGTGTATCTACCTTACTCATCCCTTATGTGTTCTGGCTACAGTCTCTGTGTCCTGGCTAAAATCACTGTGTCCTGGCTACAATCCCTGTGTTCTGGCTCCCTGTCCTTGTGTTCTGGCTCCCTGTCCCTGTGTTCTGGCTCCCTGTCCCTGTGTTCTGGCTACAATTCCTGTGTTCTGGCTGCTGCATTTCCCACCCTAGGCTTATACTCGGGTCAATAACTTTTTCCAGTTTTTTGTGGTAAAATTAGGTGCCTCGGCTTATATTCGAGACGGCTTATACCCGAGTATATACGGTATATACTTAGTGAAGACTTAGGGAATAAAATGGCGAGTGTTGCAATATTTTATGTAAAAAAATAAAGGAATTTAAAAAAAACAAAACACAACATATACCCCTTTTTAACTATGAAAGATGTTGTTATGCTGAGTAAATAGTCACCTAACATGACAGGCTTTAAAATTGCGTGCACTCAAGGATTGGCGAGAAACTATAATACTTGGTGTGGTGTGAACACCGTATGCATATGCATATGCAACTTATATATACATATTGCATTCGGCAAGTGGGTATTGGAAAGGAAGGATTGGAGTATCAATAGTCAGCATCTGCTGCAATACATAGGAATTGGCATAGAGTGGGCACCATTACTACTGGTATCTATCTATCTATCTATCTATCTATCTATCTATCTATCTATCTATCTATCTATCTATCTACCTATCTACCACACATTTACTTAAATTCCCCAGGTAAAGAATTAACAATTATTTTAAATAAATCGATAACTATCAGACCTAGTAAGATTACCTTAATCACAGTAGGTAAACAAAAACTGGTAAATTCCACCTAATATGACCATTGGTATAAGTGTTTTTGATTACAATTATTCAATATTGTAGTCAATATATCTATGTATTAAAAAATGGGGATGTGGGGTGTTGATCTACATGTGCATCTTATAAAATTAGAATATCATCAAAAAGTTCATTTTTTCAGTAATTCAATTCAGAAAGGGAAATTCGTATATTATATAGACTCATTACACACAGATTGAGATATTTCAAGAAGAAATTCTTTCCTTTAATTTTGATGATTATGGATTTACAGCTAGTAAAAACCCAAAATTCAGTATCTCCGAAAATCAGAATATTACATACGACCAATAAAAAAAGGATTTTTAATACAGAAATGTTAGCTTACTGAAAAATATGTCCCTATACAGTATAGTATGCACTCAATACTTGGTTGGGGCTCCTTTTGCATGAATTGCTGCATCAGTGCCGCATGGCATGGAGACAATCAGCCTGGGGCACTGCTGAGGTGTCATGGAAGCCCAGGTGCAACATCTCCATAAAGCTGGTCAGCAGAGAGAAGCATGAAGTGCTCTAGAATTTCCTGGTAGAGGGCTGTGCTGACTTTGGACTTAATAAAACACAGTGGACCAACACCAGCAGATGACATGGTTCCCCGAATCATGACTGTGGAAATTTCGCACTGGACCTCATGCAACTTGGATTCTGTGCCTCTCCATTCTTCCTCCAAACTCTGGGACCTTGATTTCCAAATGAAATGCAAAATTTTTCACAGCCTGTGATGATTTTGGGAGCTATGCCATCTGCTGGTGTTGGTTCACTGTGTTTTATCAAGTCCAAAGACAGCACAGCCCTCTAGTGGGAAATTCTAGAGCACTTCATGCTTCCCTCTGCTGACCAGCTTTATGGGGATGCTGATTTCATTTTCCAGAAGGACTTGGCACCACCCACACTGCCAAAAGTACCAATACCTGGTTTAATGATCATGGTATCTCTGTGCTTGATTGGCCAACAAACGTGCCTGACCTAAACCCCATAGAGAATCTGTGGGGTATTGTCAAGAGGAAAATGAGAGATGCCATGTAGATGAGCTGAAGGCCACTATCAAATAAACCTGGGCTCCCATAACACCTCAGCAGTGACCCAGGCTGATCGCCTCCATGCCACACCGCATTGATGCAGCAATTCATGCAAAAGGAGCCCTGTCCAAGTATTGAGTGCATACTATACTGTACAGGGACATACTTTTCAGTAAGCTAATATTTCTGCATTAAAAATCCTTTTTTTATTGGTCTTATGTAATATTCTAATTTTCTGAGATACTGAATTTTGGGTTTTCACTAGTTGTAAGCCATAATCATCAAAATTAAAAGAAAGAAATGCTTGAAATACATCATTCTGTGTGTAACGTATCTATATAAAATATATGAGTTTTCACTTTTTGAATTGAATTACTAAAATAAGTTAACTTTTTGATGATATTCTAATTTTATGAGATGCACCTGTATAAGGTATTTGTAGTTGATACTTATCGATGGAAGTGGTGACACGCAATCACATGTCCCATTTAAGGCTTTTTCACACCAATATACATACAGTAATGCCAGTTTTTGACACACAGTACTTCAAGCATTTTCACTTGCACTGGGCTTTTCTGTTTCTATATTTTCATTGGTTTTACAAGGTCAGGATAAAATATGAAAACAAGTACCATCATTTCCCAAGGCACATGAAATTTACGTTTCTCATGCAAATACAAGAAGAAAGTGAGTATCAGTTTCAATGCCACATACAGATCTATAGATTCACTAGCAATATAGGTATGCATTATTTTTCATGTTTATGGATAGTGGTAGAGGAACATTCTATAAATGAGATTAATTTCTGGTGCAGAGGTACTTAGGAAGTAAAAGAAACGTAGAAAACATGTTTCTGTGGTTATATGAATTCAGCAAGCTGCCTTAATTTATGTTACACACAAGCATGCTACAGAGCCGTTCACACTTGTCTGTTTTAGCACATGATATGAATTTCAAGCAGCAATCCAAATAATTGTTATGTGGTTAGTTCACATCTATGTGCTGAATCTTAGAGTTTTTATTTTTAGATGATATGTAGCACTATTTGTGTTAAATATTCTATCTTTTATTAGGAGCTACCTAAAGCTCAGAGTAATATATGAACAGCGAAGTTTTAATGAACTGCGACATTCTCAGGATAACAAAATTATTCCTTGTGTGTGCTGTTCTCAGAAAGGAATATACATTTCTATAATAAAAGTAACACCATACAAACCATTGGTTGTAGGTTATATATGCATAACAAAGTAGAATCGGTTAAATGTTATAAGTAAACTCTTGAATGAACACAGTGCACATTACTATATGGACACTAGTATAGCTAAAGCCGACACTTTTAAAAAAAATATTTTGCATAGAGTTAGGAAAGGTAAAACGCAACAGTTTTTTTTATGTGTCCCATTGGGGAGTCCCTCCTTCCTTACTTCCTGTCCAGCAGCTACAACAGGAGCGGATGGAAATATCTCATAACAGGGGAAAATTCCTTCTTAGACAATACTCACACCAACAAGTGTCCACTCTGGTGGGTATACAACATTTTGGATTTTCCATCTTTTTCAGCCCCAGACACAGTGGTCACCATGAGAAATTGAGAGAGTAAGTCTACCCAATGGGTACACAGACAACAATATCCCCCAACACTAAAAATTCCCTACTCTCTCCAGAACTAAAAAAAAGGTTTTGGCTTTAGGTACACTTTAAAGTAAACCTCTTATGAGAGAAATACTAGAGCTATTTTGCTGACCTTCTTGTAGTGCTAGTTGCCTGGCTGGTAGCCTGAGCTTTAATAACTTCTGAATCACCAACATAACAAGTATGCAAAGCAGGACAATTGGACAAAAGTCCAAGGTCATTATCTTCATCCTTATTTTAAATCCATTTAATGTGATAAAACAAGTGGGTCTGCATGATGGGCAGGCAACTAGCATTTGGAAGAAGAAAGGCAATGATGAGAACCTTTGTGTTTTTCTAAGGACTACTTTAAAGTTGAACTCCAGACAAACATCTAACTACATGGATGAAATACATGTATAGGAGTTATTTTATCTGCAAAAGAATTTGTATTCCAATCTATTCCGCCAGGCCCCCAGCCTGCTGATTAGACAGTGACAGAGTAGCCTAGGACTGATGAGGTCATCCTTCTCCTCACTTTGCACTCTCCACCTGTTCATTCTTCTTGAACCTCCCTCTCCTAATCTATGTGCTGCTGTATAGGAGATCAAATGAGGATGAAACTAGCCACTACACTAGCTGCAATTAAAAAAATATGATTAATTACTAAACAGCTGCATTNATCACATTATGTCTTTATTGTGTGCATGGAGTCCAGGGCTGCATTTAATCTAAGGCACAGTAGGACTGTACGCATAGACTGCGGTGACAGAGGAGGTGGCTTTTCCATGTATAATTATTTAATTTCCTATTTTATATATCACCAGTAAATATCTCTAATAGGCTCATTTAAAAATGATGACAATGTTCTAAACCAGGTTAGGATCTGTGTAAATGTGTTTTGCGCCCATATACAAGAAAAAT
This sequence comes from Glandirana rugosa, assembly GCA_018402905.1. Taxonomy (NCBI): domain Eukaryota; kingdom Metazoa; phylum Chordata; class Amphibia; order Anura; family Ranidae; genus Glandirana; species Glandirana rugosa. Next base: position 565,123 of record BLSH010076090.1, on the reverse strand, counting down.
GCCTATGCAACACTACTTACATTGATGCATCAAAATGTACAGGATTATGCGTAGAGCAGTGTTAATGGTCCCTAAAATGTCCTAAATAGCCATATAATAATGAATGAGTTGGCTACATATAAGAATAAGACCTATAGGGTGCAAACAGAGTGGATGCAGCTGACCACTGGAATTGGCATGACAGAAGATCACAAAACGAGGATTAAGGTAAGTATAACTGTGTCATAGGAACTTAAAAATATGATAGATTGACTAAACACTATTGTTGTTTTTTTCATCCTAGTCAAAGTCCAGCTCTAAAATACATTTTTACATGTTATTGGACCTATGAATGGATAAAGTACAGTACCTTGTCACAGTTACTAAAACATCCAGTAATATTACAGTAGAATTTTCCTTTTCACTCAACCATTCTCAGACTTGAGAGCTGTCAGTCATTCAGTCATCCCTGCAGAACAAATGTACAGAAATTGCAGACAATTGTAGGACCAGTATGATTTCATACAGATATATTATAGGATGACACAAGAAGAGGTGAACCATAAATGATGTTTGGGTCATTCCTTCTCTACAACCTGCCTTTGCGACCATTCTATTCAGGGAGAACATTAAATAAAGTACTCATGTAATGTTCTTGCTCTGGAAATTTCATGATTCTTTACAAGCACATGCATAAAAATGCTTTCAGACTGACCATAATCACACCTGTAAAACTAATACAAGTTTGATATTAAACATTGGTCATTTGCAAGATCCTCCTGGGTCTTTTAGACCTTCATCTATTTGGGTTATCTTGCCATCTCGTAAACAGTATGTCTGGCTACTCTTGAATTTATGAAAGTTCAGCTGGTGACTGTTAGGAGCTTATATATTACCAACGAATGATGGGACAGGTTTACAGGTCTCTTGATCCCCATCGAGTGAAGTCACATTCTTGCTGGGATTTGTGCAGAATTACGGGTAAAACAATTTAAAGCACTCAGAGTTTGCCATGGTGTAATATTAGTTTTTAAAACCATATGGACTGTATCTTGCCAGATTACAAATAAAATGACTCTTCTGATTTGCGGTCACAAAAGTGAACAATTGAGAAAGATTGAAGTCAACCACGCTCTATTGGAAATAGACAATTACACCCAAGTGTGTACAGGTGTTCTTTTTTGCCCTTCTTATCAACATTTGTCATCACTACTCAAAAGGTAAAAAGCTTCCAAAGCTGTAACAGCTGATAGTGGCCAATGATTCACATTATGGAAATGTTTTGTTATAATCTGCTTAAAGAGGACATGTCATTCTTAAAATATCTTATTCAGCAATCAGTATGGTGCAAGTTATGAAATGTTCTGATATACTTTAGCTGATAAAATTGCCTTTTTAAGAGGAACTTCTTTATGTAGAAACAGATGGCCTCTCCGCTGCATGTCTGGCATATGGCATCCATATTAGGACATTTGCTATGTATCTCTGTTCTGCATCAGCATTTCTTTTAACTTTCCTTATCTGCTCTACTAAAAACACCATATCCCTTATACATCATTTAACAGAGAGATTACCCTGTCCATTGTTCCCAAATGAATTGTCCATACTTTCATATGAGAGTCTGGGCAAACATTTCTATGAAGAGGTAGCTTGGAAAGATAACGCTTTAAAGATGAAATTGGATCTGAGAATTTATTATACTGTGAAAGTGCCCTAAAATAAAGCTTTTTCAGTACTGTGTGCAGTTGTCTGGTTTTCATGTTATCATGGCAGCACTGAGAGTTTAGTTAGTACGAGAGTTAGATAAAAGTTCAGTTGGCATTCTAGTAGCAAAGTGTATGTGATTAAGTTGGACAGATAAAGTAGCACTGGTGTTTTCCTTCACTTCTGCTGGAGCTTGTTTTATCTATTTTTCAAGGTCTTAGGACATATACATGACATATAATTCTTCCAGATCACAACCTCCTAGCTATACCATTGACTGGAAGAATGACAAGTAAGAGCTGAAATTTTGAATGGGTATTTTTTTATTGTTAATATATAAATTTATGTGTTTTTTTTTTTTCATACAGAGATCTGATGCCAAGAACAATAGAAGGGCAGATTACAATGGAGAAGACACCAAGTTATTTTGTCACCAATGAAGCTCCACAGCGGATCCACTCAATGGCCAAAGATACAAAACTTATTGTGGTGGTCAGGAATCCAGTTACTCGTGCCATATCTGATTATACCCAGACTCTTTCCAAGAAACCGGAAATTCCAACATTTGAGGTCCTTGCCTTCAAAAACAGAACCCTAGGATTGATTGATGCTTCTTGGAGTGCACTGCGAATAGGCATCTATGCTTTGCATCTAGAAAGCTGGATGCAATACTTTCCCCTTTCCCAGATACTTTTCGTCAGTGGAGAGCGTCTCATCACCAACCCAGCAGAAGAACTGGCCAAAGTCCAAGACTTCTTGGGTCTACAACGGATTATCACAGATAAACATTTTTATTTTAATAAAACCAAAGGCTTCCCTTGCCTGAAGAAGCCAGAAGATACAGGAGCTCCCAGGTGCTTGGGAAAATCTAAGGGTCGGACTCATCCCAAAATTGACCCCGATGTCATCCAGCGCTTGAGGAAATTTTACAAACCTTTTAATGCTATGTTCTACCAAATGACAGGACAGGACTTTCAGTGGGAAAAAGAAGAACTAGAAGGCTAAAAAGAACATATGGGATTATTACAAATTAAAATATTAGAGGGGAAATTAAAGACTTGTCAGTGTACAGAAAATATTTACCATTTTGCCAAAAAAAAAAAAAAAATTGTTAAAAAAAGTTCTAGTTTCTATAACGGCACAGTGCATTCTCTGGAATGGTGATACAGGTAAATCACTCATACCCCATACATTTTGTAATGTAAAAAAATTTAAATAATTTCATTATTTAAAAAAAAGTTTCTTGGCAATTATAGGAAAAAGCTTATTTTTTTGCAACAAAATCAAAATGTCAATATCATTATTAATATATTAAAAAGTACAATTTTATTCAAATAAAAATAAGACAAACACGAAATATATTAAATGTATGTGATTTACCTGTGGGGATACAATGAAGCTGAAAACACACATTTTTGCTGTAAACCATACTAAGCCAATCACTATCTAGCTTTTATTTGACATGCACTTGAACAAATTTTATGGTTGCTAAGGGTTACAGCACACATGTGGTATTTGAAATAAGGCTATAATGCATTGATTATATCTGTGTTCAGTGCCCCCCTAATTCACATGATCAGTAATGCAGTTTGGAAAGCACAAGAAAATGACCGAAAAATTGTAAAGACTATGTGATAGTACATATAAATCTGAAATTGTGTATTTTGTCAAAGGACACAGGAAATCATATCACATTGTAATTTTTTTTATTTTAAAAGTAGTTGCCAAAAAAAAATTACCAAGCAGAGACAATATTAAAGCACAGATGTTTATTGTATAATTTATTTTCAAAACTGGGTATTGAGATTTCTTTAGAAATATTTTACGTTGTTTTGTGAAATGTTTCCTTTACAAAAAAAAAACACTAAAATAAATTAAAATTATTTTCATTTTGCAGCATCGGAATTATAGCTTGGATCTGAAAGACAATGCAAAGCTAGTCACAAGTTTTTCATAGCTACAGTACATGTACTGACATATTCATTAAGTAAAAGAACAAAATCGAGTAACTGTTGGCAACCAATCATAATAATTATTTCAGTAATTTTATATCAATATGCATGGAAACCTGTTTTGTTGCCATGCAATGATCTTGCTATGCTATAGAATTTGCAATTCAGTTTCTATCTTTGTTCTGTCTTATTTAATTAGACTTTCAGAGAACAAGGGTTACTAAAGTTTGTATTTCTACTATGAGACAAAGTGGATCTAATATGAGATATTTAAAATGTATGTATATCCAAAATGTTATTTTTGTTTTAGATAGAAGAGAAAAAGGCTAAAGCTCAAGTCAGTTAAACTTTTGCTGTCTGTGTTCTGTTGGGGAGATTTCCTTTGCTTCCTGTGCAGAAGGCAAAACAGGAAATGAGAAGAAGTAAAAAAAATTGCCCATCAGACTCTGTTGGAGGCCATACAAACACAAATATAAGATATGTTAAAGTTACAATCGCTATTTATGACATATCACATTAAAATAGATTTAAAGCAGAGAAATGGACCAGGAACTATTTTTACAATTTTACACTTTTCAGTACCTGTTTGTAATAATTCTTGATAAAAAAAAAACTCATCAATCATTGTGCCAATCAACAGAAGACATAATAAATCTCAATGTGTTTCATGAAACATGGTTCACTTCATCAGCAGTTTATTGCCGCTGACAGAGTGTAGCTAAATATAGTAGCCAAGGTTCAAATGATATTGTATTCTCAATATCAGATGATACCCACAGATGGAAAGTCTGTCCCGGGGGTTGTGGAGACAGAGGGAGGCAGTCCTGGTCATGGAACAGGAGACAAAGGCCAATGGCCAAGTTGGGCTAAAGCATAGCCAGAGTGACCTTACTCAAACCGAGCACAAGACCCATGGAGCGACCTGGTGCCAAATGAGTCATTTCACTGCTTTTAATCTATTTTAATTTGATATGTCTTAAATAAAGTGTTTGTATGACCTCCAACAAAGTCCCAGGTGCAATTGTTTTTTTACTTCTTTGTAAGTAATTGGGGCTATCAGGAGTATATCAGCCTCTATACTAGACAGAGAGGCTCTTTATTTCTAAGAAATGAGAAAAGATCTCAGCAAAGTAAGCAGAATTTCCCTCTTAGACAGTTATTACCAGATATAGGATTCCCCTGCGTCTCTGGTGATTGCTGTAAAAATTGTGGATTTCCCATCACTTTCTTTCTTAACATAGAAACATAAATAAAGTGATGGCAGAAAAAGACCAAGTGGTCCACCGAGTCTGCCCATTTTTTTTTTTCGTTGACTCTTTTTTGTCTGAGTATAGATCTATGTTTGTCCCATTGATGATAATGGTGATAATTTGTTCTTGGTGATAATGGTCGCCAGGATAAATAGAGATGCTTAATCTATCCAAACAGGGAATAGACATATTTAATAACTTGGCAAAGGGTTTAATTATTTCCTATGCTATCTTATATAAAAGAAAAATACTTTAGGGTTTCTACACTGTGAGCTAGAGCACTGGTGCAAAGTCTACATGCATGTAGGGCAATGGGCAAAGTTGGCAATAAGACAGGTTTTTAATGGAATTGTACTTCTATGGTAAAGTCTAAAGCCCCGTACACACGGGACGACGATCGCATACAACAGGTCGTACTAACGACCGTTGTATTTGATATCGATCATTCGTATGCGCGATTTGAACAGTCGAACATACGACGGTCGTACAAGGGAGTTGTATGAGCAGACTAGAAAACTTGGTCGTACCAACAAGCGGTCGTACGACCGTTGTATCTTGTGTACAGAGCAGTTGGTACAACAAAGTTGTATTGTGCAAAACACGCATGCTCAGAAGTCAGGAATGGCTGGATGCTAATTACATGCACCTGAACGTTCTTTATGCGGTCGTACGATCGTGTAGTGAAGTCAGTATGCTACATACAACAGCCAACATACGATTTGACACGATCGTACGTGCGATCGTCGTCCCGTGTGTACGAGGCTTAACTCTCTCTTAAAGATTACTGCAGTTTGTTTTGGTGGTCAGAGAGTATTGAAAAATAATGCTACAGTTAAGGTTATGCAACAGGTGCTAACTCGTTTTGAGCACTCTGCTACTGACTAATTGATCTCTACTCTGTCTAGTACATTTTCATTGGAAGAAAGTAGCCAGCATTGTTAACTAGGACCAAGTCTGGCTGTTCTAGATACCAAGATTGCAGAGTTGGAATCTAGCTGGGTACCAGAATTTGCATCATGAAATATAGTACTGCTACAAAAGGAGCACACTGACTAATCTATTTTAAATATTCACTTTAAAGCAAACTTAAGTCTTTCAAAAGTCGCTTTAAAAAGTCGCAAACATCTAGTGTCTACTTTGGCATACTAGCAAGATTTTAGCTACTTTTAAAAGACAACCTTTCTGCACATCTGCTCAGATGTTATTTTTGGCATCATGAGAGCCACAAATCTCTGTATGCAAATTTCAACCACCTTTCTTGGATAAGACACTGGCCTCAACTCCTGTATCTTACCACTGGCTAGTAAGGCTGCCTATTACAGTGATGGTTCACTAGTAAGATAAAGACAATAGTAGTTGTTTTGACCAGGTTCTCAATCTGGCTACATTTTACACACCAGGATACCATGGGATTTGGGGATCTGGGGTGCTCAGTAGTCCAGTTGGATAGACATGTGATTATACTAGGAAAACATTAGTTACCTTATTCTAGCTTTGGGTACATTGTTAAATAATGTATCTTAGGAAAATAAACCTGTTCAAGACACAGCTTGCATCCCCCTGCAATAGCTGCCATTCTACCAGTGCTGGTTCTATTGTGGTCCATTGTCTTTGACATCGCTTGCAGTAAAATTAAACAGATTCATCTTTTTTTCCCCAGAACACAGAAGTCATAGGATGGAGCTTCTCAAACAGGTGCCATGATGACAATTTCCATTTAGCCTACTACAACTTCTATTTTCACATCCCTTTAACACAACCATAGACATTTGTCCATAATCATATACAAGTGCTATTTATCTTTGTCATTCTTTACTTTCTTTTTTTTTCATAAGCAAGCAGTATATACCTGTAAAACAACCTAAACACATTGCCTTATATAAAACTGATTTACATTTGGAAGTCTTATACTTGGCAAGCACATACATTTTTAAAACACATCCCATCAACCTTTAGCTATACTATTTAATAATTTAAGAACCTCCCGAGGGTAAAAATAGGAAGAAAAAAAAAACAACTGAATAGCATAGGTGTAACTAAAAGCCACAGGGTCCTGGTACAAAATATAAAGAGACCATCACATCACCTACTAGCCCTCAAGAGTCTTAAACCTTCCTTGGATAACTAATTATTATTATAATATGAAAAAGAGATACAGTATATAGTGTCTGCTTTGTCATTAGGCCTAATAAGCTTACTATAAGCTCAAACGTGATAACAGAGTACTAAATTGTTATGTTAAGCAGACAAATGCAGATTTTTGCTGTTATAGAATATAGTGTAAGTACACAGTTGGTGAAAGGGTCACCATGGTTTGGACCTAGACCTCATGGGTGAAGTCATGCCCTCTGCATGTTTTATGGTTATGCCCTAGCTTACACAATTAAAATGTTTACAAATAGACCACTGACTGCTCGACTACAGTAGCATATCATGGAATTTGAAGAACACTTTATCACCGATCTTAGCTTTTTACAACCTACCCAACCTTGCCTTTCTATCACCTAATCTACTGGTAATCTTTTCTGATATTTAGCTACCAACCACTCCAGGCTATTTCAGGCTGTTGATCCTGAAACATAACTATAGTTGATATAGTAGAGATGCTTGAACTTGTGGTCATTTTTATCTGAAATGAACTGCTATCAGACAGAGATGCTGATTGGCTGGTAGATATCATAAATTATTAGCAGATTGGGTAACACAAAATCTTAGGAGTGTAGACAAAGTTAAAGAGACAACATCACCACAATATGCCTGACCAGATAAGCATACAGAGTAAAGGAATCTAAATACCCAAAAGTGTAAATACCCATAAGTTAGACTGGATTTAGCATTCAATTTCTCTCCCCTGCTGTGTTGGGTATAGACTTTATATTTTATATTCTAGAAGCAGTGAAGGCTGCATAATGCAATATTGCAGATAATGCAAGGCTTCTCTGGCCACTGCCAGGATCTTGGCTAATGTCAGGGTTTGGGAGGGAAAGCAAATTCAAAAATAAAACTAGCCTGATTTATGGTTGTTCAGATGCATTTACAAATAAGGATATCTGATTCAGCAAGTGGTGGTGATGGCTTTCCTTTAGGTTTAGTGGATGGCTTAGGCTTAATTTCACATCTCTTAATGTAGTAGGAAGAGACTGTTTTCATTCTCTACAATGCACCATCAAATGAATCCAGCAGGGGCATTAAAGGGTATGTAAAGGCATTTTTTTTACATTTTTGGATAGGGTGAAAAAGGGTTAGATCCACTCTTAAATCTCTATTACTCGTTGTGTCCACATTGGGATGATTCACCTCTTTATTAGTCCTGGTAGCAAATGTTATCGAAAAAGAAAATGAGAAATCCAAGACCAAGAGGAAAACAACTTCCAATGAGGACACCTAATCTGGTGACAGATGTTTGTGAGTAAAATTCCCTTTTCTTTAGGCAGACTATCCCACCCCCCGCACTCACCACACACTTCCTGTTGCATCTCCATGACAGGAAGTTGAGGAAAATCTCTTAAATGGGACACAGATTGTGAAAAAATAACCTTGGTTTAAATTCTTTCACGCTCTATCTAAAACAAAGAAAAAAGTTTGACCAACTTCTTTCGTGCTTGTGATAAATTTACCACCATGAATCATCTTTCAGTGGGCAGCACCTTACAGAATTCAGGATTGTGGGACCATGCCCCAACTGCGAGATGAGTGTTCGGCTCGCAGTTGGGGTGGGGCCCCATTGAACTCAATGGGTGAGTTTAACAGGTGGTAGAGCCTAGTTAAACTGGTAGTAAACCCCCCTATCATTTTCAGCCAAGGAAGCTGCCATCTTGTCCTCTGTTTAACCTACAACTGCATGATGCTGTACATGTGATCAGCTATGACACCAGCCATTGGATGGTTTGACAGTCTGGTTTAGAGCACAACCAATGGGAGTGTTCCATTTCTGGCAGGAGCTGGAAATGTAACTATTTTTTAAACTGTTAAATGGATGGGTTTACTACTGCTTTAAGAATGCAGCGGACATGAAGCAAAGCATTGTGGCCATGGCATGTGTATTGTTACAATTCTGGTGGGTGGGGGGGTGTTTGGGTGGCTCAGCTGCCCGATTTTACCTCTCCTCTGCCTTCCATCCAAAGGGGCCCTAATGCCCTACTAGTTGCCCTACTAGTTACATACATGGATTTATTAACTTAGATGTATATAAATCCCTTGCTGCTGGAGCATAATTCAGCCTACTTCATCCACCCAGAATTGAAACAACTATTTTGAGCTGAATAGCCTCTAAAAGGCACACAGACAGCGACCATCTGAATCTGAACTACAATTTCTAGCATCACCTTCCTTCAATCCCACAGGGCTTTGCAAGCTTGTTCCATTGTCTGCAAAAAAAAAGAAAGATGATACATCATTCTCGTTTTAATTCCTTCACCGACACAGTATATTACAACAAAGTGCTTGATCATTAATTGTGGTTCCTTGCAGCTGTAAATCAGCGAAAGCCAAAGGCACATCTCCTCCCCATGTGGTAGAGATTGCAAGATAACTGGTGACAAGTTAATTAATTTGTCAAACTCAAATAGTGTGTTGGAATTATGCCTCTTCATATTATGTAGCAAGAAATTGCCATTGTGCTATAGTAATTAAATGGAGTAGTTCCAACACGGGCTTACTCTCGCCTTCCCTCTGCAGACGCCGGTTGCGATTGGGAATGTGTAAGAGAATACAGACTTCGCTGTACAGTGGCAATTGTGTGGTTTTGTCCTGATAAGTGCAAAACATCATTTTTCGTTGTTTTCAGACGTTGTAAAAACCTTTATGAATGTTAAATACAAGGCTGTTTACTCCTCAACTGCTGTTAAACTAGAGCACCCATACATAATTAGCGGCTGCTCTTTAAAGGACCAGCGAACAAACAAAAAAAGTTTCTTTGCAGAAAAGGACTGCTAATAACATTCATGAATATGCAATTAACATGTTCTTCATCTGCACAGAATGAAAGCAGAACTGCAGCCAAAAAATAATGAGATAAAAATGAATAGCACACGAAAAATAAAAACAAAAACAAAACCATATTTTGCTGCAATATTCATCTGCAATCCAAAGATTCCCCACACAGTATTTTATTTCAGTGTTGCTAGATGTCCTCAGTCGTATAGCCAGCATCATTTAATCCACTTCTTCTGAGCCCAGGTTGTCTTCAAACTGCCCAAGCCTATGTATGGATAGTGAAAGGTTAAGCAGCACAGTGATTGGCTCTTCCCTCTGTCACCCTGCTTTTTCCTCCTATCAGCATGCTCTTTGTCAGCACATGCATTTATTGGCTCCTTGTGTTGCTTTTTCATCTCACACTCCAGCCCTGTTGTACAGGGACTGCGAGAGGCTGACACCAGGTCAGATTCAGGTGCTTCCAATACTTGCTATTACAAAATTACCTTACATTAACCACTTGCCGACCGGCCGCCATCATAATACAGTGGCAGGTCGGCTTGTTCCGGCAAATGGCTGTAGCTGTACGGTGACCACGGGAACATGCGGTGTGCCTAGCGGGGGAGCCAATCAGCGCGTGGGGCAGACTCAATGTCCGCCGGCCACCCGCGATCGCTCCTGTGACAGCTAGAACAGGGATCTGTGAGTGTAAACAAAGCAGATCCTCGTTCTGACAGGGAAGTTGAGAGAGATCGTCTGTTCCCAGGGATAGGGAACAGCGATCTCTCTCCTCCTCCAGTCATCCCAGTCCCCATACAGTTAGAAACACCTCCCATGGAACACATTTAACCCCGTGATTGCCCCCTAGTGTTAACCCCTTACCTGCCAGTGACATTTATTCAGTAATCAGTGGCTATTTAAAGCTCTGATTGCTGTATAAATGTCATTGGTCCCAAAAAAGTGTCTAAAGTGTCTGATCTGTTTGCCACAATATCGCAGTCCTGCTAAAAATCGCAGATCGCCACCATTACTAGTAAAAAATAATAAAATGCCATAAATTTATTCCCATAGTTTGTAAATGCTATAACGTTTGCGCAAACCAATCAATATAGGCTTATTGCAATTTTTCTTACCAGAAGAATGCATATTGCCCTAAACTGAGGAATAAATAGTTTTTTTTTACATTTTTTGGATATGTATTATAGCAAAAAGTAAAAAATATTGTTTTTTTCAAAATTGACGCTCTTTTTTTGTTTAAAGTGCAAAAAATAAATACCGCAGAGATGATCAAATACCGCCAAAAGAAACTCTATTTGTGGGGGAAAAAAATGTCAATTTTTCTTGGCTACAAGGTCACACGACCGCGCAGTTGTCAGTTAAAGCGATGTAGTGCCATATTGCAAAAAGTGCTCTTGGTCAGGAAGGGGGTAAATCCTTCCAGGGCTGAAGTGGTTAATGAATCTACTAATGAGTACAGAGCTGCATTAATGTTTGTCTTTTATATCTGCATAGCTTTCAGCTTTCAAATGCTCTCTATTATATGTAACTATTCCTCTTAAAGTGGAACTGCATATAAAATCGGAAGTGCCGTACATTTTTCCTCCTCTGCCCCTTCTCTGCCATTTATGTAAACAGACTTTTTTTCAAGGAGTGGGTACCTATTTCTGGCAGGCAATTCACCCCCAACAACCTCCTAAGGCACAACAAAGGTCCCAGGAGGCTGCGGTCCCATTGAGAAAGCACAGTGCCAATCATGCATGCATAGTGGGGAGCCAGCAGGAAGTCACAGCCAACCTCACACATTCAAGATGGCAGAGCCAGGGACCCAAAGACCAGCAAAGAACTGCACGGCACAGGATCCCTGGGCTTGTGAGTATGTTTTTATTAAAAGTCATCAGCTCCAGTATTTGTACAAACAACAGTTTGCAGGATATGTAGGCCTCCTGCACATGGGTGGTTTAGGCTTGCAATGTAAATTGCAGGTGTTTGTCTGTTCTTAGGTACAGCACAGGAGCTGTACACAGTGCAGGATTCTGGGATTTAGGCCCTTTTCATACTTGTGCGGCCCGATTTTACCGCAATTTTTTGCTGCAATTTTACTGTGATTTTGACGTGATTTGGGATCAGTAAGACTTTGGTCCGACTTTGTTGAAACTTTTGCTCAATGAAAACATATTACAAAGTCGTACAGAAGTAGTACAGAAATCGCATCTATATTATTCAGGTGCGATTTGCAAGAGACTTTGAGGGTTTAACATTGAAGTCTATGGACCTCAAGTTGCATCAAAGTTGGACCAAAGTAATGCAGGGACTACTCTGAAGTTGTACAGATATGAATGGAACGCATTGGAAATAATGGGGAACGGCTTGTCATGGGACTTTGCAGTCCCAAATCGCAGGACAACTCACACAAGTGTGAAAGGGGTCTTACCCTTCTGGGTTTGCAAGTTTAAGCACGCATAATGAGGTACCTGTGTACAGCTAGCATCCAACCATTCATTGTTCGAGGTGGCTGTATGCTGAAGCTGCCTCTTCTGGCCACAAAATACACCAACAATTTATGGTGGAAGCCTCAAATTGCTCATGTTCATGAGGTCTTTGAATGAACCCGTGGGATAATTTAAAATTAATTTTATCCCTTAGGCCTCATACATATGGGCGTAATAGCAAAACGTCGGGGCCGACGTCAGGCAAAAATCGGCGTCAAAAATGCAATTTCGTCGGAATTTTGCATTGGCGTTACTGAGCGTTAGTGAATGTTGGCATCAATACGCGTTTTGTTTAAAAAAAAATTCCTCTGCTATTTTTAACCTGAAAACTCCGGCGCTAAAAACGCCGGTTAATGTCGCTACGGTGTGAGCGCTAGTGAACATTTTTCCGGCTCAGCGCCAAAAACATCATAACTGTTCTGTTACATGATTTCCATGTAACATAAATATGCAGCTATAGTAATGTTTTTATAGTTGGTTATTACAATGCCATCTTGTGGTTCTTTTGGATATTACACCCTTCTATTGTATTTTCTAAGTGTGTACCTCCCATTCTCTGTGAGCTAATTTCCTCTTCCTAGTTCACTCTACTCTGTAACTTCCTGTTCCGGGTGCACTCTGTTATTCTAGTTCCTCTTCCTGTGTCCTCTCTCTCATGAGGTAAAGAATATGGCCACATGCTAGAAGGCCTCTCTCAATCTACTCGCATCCTAGGACACATTACTATGTTTTGACCTGCAGTTATCATCTTTCGACCATCTGTCACATTTGTTGTATGCTGTACCTGCTATTTCAATGAATAAACGCTCGTGGAAGAAATCGGTAATTGGTGAGTCACTATCTGATAAGAACTGTCTGCGGTGATCATATCTGCTTATACAGGCCAGGCATAGAGGTCTCAACAAGGGATAAGTCGCCATTACAACAGTTAGGAGTCAGAATAGTCAAAACATAGTGGAATTCCTACAGCTTGCTATGTGGATGTGTAGTCAAAACATAGTAGAATTCCTACAGCCTGCTGTGTGGATGGGAAGTCAAACGTGCTAGTATTCTTGCTGTGTATGTTTAATCTGCAATCAAACTCAGTGCCATCCGCCATTTAAAAGCACATGGTCGCACAAGCTTATTGCACTTCGCCTGTGAATGTATAAAAACTGTTTCTCTGCATTGGATTGCGTTATTCCACCTGTCTAGCTGCTGTTCGTCTTCTTAAAGAGACAGTAACCATTTTTTGCAAAACTTGAAAAATGTCTAGACAAGCTTCCGAACATTCTTTTATTGCTGAATCTACACAGATACATCATGCCTCTGACCACACAGATGTACAGGGAGCAAATTCTGTAGATATTGCAGAGCAAAGTGTAAGACCCAAACGCACAATCATACCAACACAGAAGCTTAGAGAAAACTATGAAACCACTAGAGATGAGTTCTCCAGCAATCTGTCTGAACTGTGGGACAAAACTGCGTACTGCATGTCAGTCTTGCCACGCTGCAATCAACAAGTTGAATTAAGAAATTCTACAGATCGCCTATCTGCAGTATATGAGCGCTACCAGCG
>BLSH010076090.1:531032-545531 GCA_018402905.1 Glandirana rugosa | reverse complement strand
CCCAATCGTGGTCTTTTCATTTTAATGGTATCCATAAAGTATGTTAAAAGGCAAAAGGAAAAATTCCAACCCAATACGCCACACTAACCCATGTGCAATATTGGTATACCATCCCCATAAAAATTTAAACTGATGTTTTCACCTTTATGTGAAATTTACCGGTTATTGTAACTCCAACTAAATGATTTCTGTTTATATGACACGTGCAGCTCACGTAACCGATACCTAGACTCCAATTCGAGACTTTACTCCCCTTCGAAACGACCAGAGATCTCAACTCGTTTTGGCTTGACATTTCAAGCCCAGGCATGGCTTGAAACCCATGGCTTCTAAGGGCAAACCAGTGAAACGCTTGTTGATTGGCTGCCCTGCAGCTATTTAACATGCGGGATAAATTACCCAAACCCCGAACCCGAACTTTTTTTCAAATGTTTGGGTTCGGGTCACGGACACCCCAAAGTTCGGTACGGACCCGAACTTTACAGTTCGGTTTTGCTCAACTCTAGAGACCAGCAAAGCTTCCCCTCATTTCAGAGCTTAACCTCAGATCCATAGCCAATGCACTCGACGTGCACAGTATATTTGTCTTTAGTAAATCAACCTCAATGTTATTGGCCATTTAAAGTGTATTTCCACTTTTGTAGTCAAATTTAAAAATACCCCTACCATATGGTTATAACGTGTACCCAATCACACCGCATAACCCAACCTTAAAAAGGAAAACGGAAAATTGTATGAAATACCTATGGTAATTTTACTTTTCTGGTGCTAACCCATGGCAGCATACTACCACATGCTTGCTGCCATATTGGGGCCAGGAAAATGGAAAATTGTGTCAAATACTTACCATATCGTTCCTTTTTTGGTGCCAACATGGCAGCCTACTACTTACATGTGATAGTATGCTGCCATGTTAGCACCAGGAAATATGTTTCATACCATTTAGATTCTCTTAGGAGAAGGTGTCATGGCAGCAGGGGCAGACTGACCATCGGGCACTTCGGGCATTGCCTGAGCCCGTGGCCAGTAGGGGGTCCCATGACAGCTTCAATTTCTATCTACCCATCTCTGCTGTGTCCCATAATGTGCCCTGCTAGCCCCTGTAATGTGCCCTGCCGTGCCCCATAATGTGCCCCTCTGCCTCCCCCCATGTGCCCTATAATGTTCCCTGCTGCCCCCCATGTAATGTGTCCTACTGTGCCCCCCCAACCTGTAATGTGTCCTGGTGTGCCCCATAATGCGCCTTGCTGCTCCCCATGTATTGTGCCCTCCTACCCTTCACGCACACATATTGTGCCCTTTCTGACCCCCTGTTCTCTGACCTGCTAACTCCTATACTTTGCCATGCTTCCCCCATGCTCTGCCCTGCTGCCCCTGGTGTACTGTGCTTGCTTGACTCCCCATGATCTGCCCTGCTGCCCCCTGTGCACTGCTTATCTCAGGTTCGACCCAGAATTGAGGCGTTCACGCAGTGCAAGCTGGGGGTGGGGCTTTGTGTGGGTGTGGCTTGAGTGTGGGCGGGGACACAGGGGGCCCCATGATCTCCTGTTGCCCGGGGGCCCCATGAGTTGTCAGTCCGCTCCTGCATGACAGACTGCAAGAAGTTCTCAAGAAATCATTGTGATCTGTCTCCATAGAAAGTCTGAGGACTATATAAATAAGGTTCTCATTAACATACAATGCTTCTAAATGTTTAGTGAATGAAAGATCCTTCTCATAGTGGCATACTCATCAGGCAGAAGCACAGGAGGGAAGACCTTTCTGGAAGTTTGCACCAACCATTTATAACCTTCTCTTAGCCCACACCACTGGACAAAGACCCTCAGTGATTGGCTAGAGCAGGTAACATTCATTACATTGTCACCACTTACGCTAACTATTGGGATAACTTAACACCTGCAGGAAGAAATAAGCAATATCCTGAGCTTAAGAGAGACCTGCCAAGCACAAAAAGTGTATACAGAGCTCACACTGGCTTTAGCTTAGCTGCAGAAACACACTCAATTTACTGGAGACCCTCCATAAATGTTGGGTTTACCCATTCCCTCATGCCAGGCCAGAATCATATAGCCTTAAAGTGTTGCTAAACCCAGGACTCTGCATTCACTATATCTGGTCTCCCACAGTACACAGAACATGAAAATGCCATTATTTTAGAAAATATAAGCTGCTAAATACCTTTTCTTATCAGCAGTTAGAGCAGTGTTGTGACTTCTATCAGTGTCTGGTTAAAGCTGGTAGGAGCTTGTAGGCTGCAGGGTCCCTGACCCTCTGTCTGGACAGTGCTGATCACATGCACTCTCCCAAGAAAAAACTCTCTAGCAATGCACACCAAACTGAGCATGTGCAGCTTTTCCCCAAGGCTCTGTTCTATCAGCAGATAGCTTGGGGTTGTGGAAGAAGGGGAAGATCAGAGAAGACGGGATCAAACAGCCTTTTTACACAATGCAGAGGATTAATCCCTTAGGTTTCAAAGTGAGTATAACAAGCATGCTTTACAGCAACCCTGTCTTTGAGTACCCCCGACAGGCCATGTTTTTGGGAATTTCTCTTGGATAAAACAGCTGTCCAAAATACCAAGCCATTGACTCAGATTTAAAGCACCTGTGCAAGATAAAGGAGAAACCTGCAAACATGGCCTGTTGGGGGTAATTGAGGAGAGGGTTGAGAACCACTGCTTTTCTTTCACTTCCGGTGGCCCTGAAATTCCCTAACAAGTCACAGATGACCAAAAAAAAAAGAAAAAAAAACCCAATTGAAAGAAACTTCACTTTTCCATCTATTCTTGAAAATTGAAGTTCAATAACAGCTGCAGGCCCACACACTTTGCTTTGATTAAATGCTATGGACAAAAACATTGTAGTGTTCTATGTGAGTTTTGGAATCTCAGCAGAAAATAAGCAAATGTTATAGCTTACAAATGTTATGACTCAATGTCCACCTTCTCGTAAGGCCTCCCCCTTCAGTGACACTGGGATTCCTAGTTTGAGAAATTCACAAAATTACCTCATTAAAATTGTGCGGTCAACCGGTTGAGTGCTGACTCCCTCTTCTAGTGGTTGTTAATGGTATTGTCATTAGCTGTGCACTCCCAACAAAGGAAATTAAAGGGTGAGGTGCTGGATGGATTTGTTACAAGGTTTTAATTACTCTCTGTGCCCATTTTAGGTAAATTCACTAATTACCATGATTTGGAAGGAAAGTGAGGGTAAGGCTGGGTTCACACTATCCGACATTTTAACAGTCCGACTTTGATCCTACTTTCGGACTGATTTTCTGTGAACAGGGATCCGACTTTGATCCCGACAATACCATGCACCTTGTGCTCTGGGGATCTTGAAGGGGAACTTCACACCAAATTTAAAAATTAAAAAAAAAAACGGCATGGGGTCCCCCTCCAAGAGCATACCAGGCCCTTTGGTCTGGTATGGATTTTAAGGGGAACCCTGCACCAAATTAAAAAAAAATGGCCCCCCAAAATCCATACCAGACCCTTATCCGAGCACGCAGCCCGGCAGGCCAGGAGAAGGAGTGGGGACGAGCGAGTGCCCCCCCTCCTGGGCCATACCAGGCTGCGTGCCCTCAACATGGGGAGTATGGGTGCTTTGGGGCAGGGGGGCTCTGCGCCCCCCCCACCCCAAAGCACCTTGTCCCCATGTTGATGAGGACAAGGGCCTCTTCCCGACAACCCTTGCTGGTGGTTGTCGGGATCTGAGGGGCGGGGACTTATTGGAATCTGGAAGCCCCCTTTAACAAGGGGGCCCCCAGATCCCAGCCCCCCACCCTTGGTGAATGAGTATGGGGTACATTGTACCCCTACCCATTCACCTGAAAAAAAGTGTAAAATAAAAACCACACTACACAGGTTTTTAAAACCTTATATTAAATCAGCTCCGGCGTCTTCTCCCCTCTCCGGCTCTTCTTTCTTTTGCTCTTTTGCGGGGTCTTCTATCTTCTGAGGGGTCTTCTTTCTTTTCCTTCTCTGCGGCGTATTCTGCTCTTTTGCCCATCTTCTGCTCTTTTGACGGTCTTCTCCGCTGTCCTCTTCCCTCTGTTCTTCTTCTCTTCTTCCCATGATGACACGACGCAATCTCCTTCACGAATACCCTCTCCGCTGTGTGCTGTGCCTCATACTGGAATGGGGTGGGGCCACCAGCTGACATAACCCATAGACCATGCCCCCTATGATGTCACATCCTGGGGCCTACTTGTTAAAGGGGGCTTCCAGATTTCGATAAGTCCCCACCCGCAGACCCTGACAACCACCGGCAAGGGTTGTCAAAAAGAGGCCCTTGTCCTCATCAACATGGGGGCAAGGTGCTTTGGAGTGGGGGGGGCGCAGAGCCCCCGTACCCCAAAGCACCCAAACTCCCCATGTAGAGGGCACGCGGCCTGGTATGGTCCGGGGGGTGCTCGCTCGTTCCCACCCCCTTTCCTGGCCTGCCTGGCTGCGTGCTCGGATAAGGGTCTGGTATGGATTTTGGGGGGTTCCCCTTAAAATCCGTACCAGACCAAAGGGCCTGGTGTGCTCTTGGAGGGAGATCCCATGCCAGTTCTTTTTTTTTAAATTTGGCGTGGAGTTCCCCTTCAAGATCCTCAGTGCACAAGTCACATGCCAAAGTCGGATCAGTGAAGACAATGATCCGACTTTAATCTGACTTCAATGCTTTTCAATGGGCTGAAGTGGGATCAAAGTCGGACAAAAGTAGTACAGGAACCTTTTTCAAAGTCGGTCACACAAGTCGGACCAGTTAAGAAGGCTCTCATAGGGAATCATTGTTTTTGTGACGTAATGCGACTTGTGCTCCTAATGTCGGTCCAAGAATCGGACTATGGTGAACCAGGCTTAAATCCAAAGTTTTAGGTTGTCACCAGAAGCGGAATAAATGGAAAACCTCCCAATCCAGGCACTTATTCCTAAAACACCAGTCTAAGAAAGGATTTTCCTCACATTAGAATGATATTCTTTCACTTCCTGTGGCCCTGAAATTTCCTAACAAGTGACAGATGACCAAAAAAAAAAAAAAAAAATTGAAGGTAACTTCACTTTCCCATCTATTCTTGAAAATTGAAGTTCAATAACAGCTGCAGGCCCACACACTTTGCTTTGATTAAATGCTATGGACAAAAACGTTGCTGCCTATTGACCCCAGGTGCACTTCAATCAATCATTTGGCTTGGCTTCCATTTTGTATTGAAGATTTTTATGTGCTGTTTTTTGCCACTTTTTACAAAAACAAAAAGGAAGCGGCTTATACATAAAACGCATTGTTATTTATTGAGGTCAAAGAAAAAAAACACTAAACTGTATAAATAAAAAGTTATTTTCAGACACTGGATGTGCTTATTGATTTTCAAAGATTTCTGTACACAGTGGTGAGTCCTTACATTCCAGGAGCATGTCGAGAGAAGCAGTTTATTTGTAGTAATGACTGGAAAGTTAGTGTGCTGCTCTTGGGGTATTGTGCCGTAAACAACCAAGTGACGCCGGATTTAAAGAGATGCCACAGGCACAGATTACCTTGTAATCTTCAGCGACAGCAGTTAAAGCCCAGCTTCATCTTTTTGGCGAGCTGCGGACTGCAGGGGACGAAGCCAACGCATCTCGTTAATGAGCTGCTCTCGCTGAATGCATTAGTATTAGGTTGCAAAGTCTTAGACAGCATGGAAAGAAAAAAAGGTAAAAGAAAACACATTCATACTGTATTTCAAAGATGTTCCAAAGTTAAGTGATTGGGCTGGCTGGAAACCTTCAGATGTGGGGTGCCATATAGTAGGTGATGGTGGCACAGCTGGCACATATTGCTAACATCTAGCTTACATTATAAATATGCAACAACCACAGACATGGCAGACAAAATCTGAATTCAAGAACACCAAATAAAGGAGGGTCAAATCTCTGTATAGTCCATAATCAGTCTTTATGTCCCTTCTTATCAAAATACCAGTTTAAAATTGAAATCCAGCTGGCAGTGGCAGCCTTACTGGCCCCCTGTCCTTTCTTGAAAATGCCAGAAGTTCTGTTTTATTTGAAGTACACTATATTGCCAAAAGCATTGGCACATCTGCCTTTTCACGCACATGAACTTTAATGGCATCCCAATCTTAGTCTATAGAGTTCAATATTGAGTTGACCCACCCTTTGCAGCTATAACAGCTTCAACTCTTCTGGGAAGGCTGTCCACAAGGTTTAGGAGTTGTTTTACCATTCTCCCAGAAGCGCATTTATGAGATCAGGCACTAGGATTGCCACTTCATCCCTTTAAAACCGAACACATATTAATTACACAGGTTCTTTGGTTGATTAAGGTGGTAATTAAATGCACTTGGTGCCTTATCTGCATTAAATCAGCCTCAGAACCTGTGTAGTTCATATATGTTCGAGTTTAAAGGTATAAGGTGGCAACCCAATCAGGCACTGATGTTGGACGAGAAGGTCTGGCTCGCAGTCTCTGCTCTAATTCATCCCAAAGATGTTCTATTGGGTTGAGGTCAGGACTCTGTGCAAGCCAGTCAAGTTCCTCCACCCCGAACTCGCTCATCCATGTCTTTATGGACCTTGATTTGTATACTATCCTATTTGTATACTACCGATCTGCAGTCCCTTCCCCTGGACACCCCTACCCTTGCAGACCCGTTGCTTGGCCTTGCGCCTATTTTCCTATCTCTCTTGATTTGTATACTATTCCGCAGTCATGTTGGAACAGGAAAGGGCCATCCCCAAACTGTTCCCATAAAGTTGGTAGCATGAAATTGTCCAAAATGACTTGTTGACGTCTTAAGAGTTCCCTTCACTGGAACTAAGGGGCCAAACCCAACCCCTGAAAAACAACCCCAAACCATTATGCCTCCTCCACCAAATGATTTGGAGGGGTGGCTCAATACTTTTGGCAATATAGTGTACATCTAGGTCTATCTGTAGGTTGCATTGCTCCCTTAAATGGAACTCCAAGAAATCAGATAAATACAAAAGTGAAATATATACATGGATTTAAAGTTCAGTTAGCTGGCATTGTGATTGTGAACCACAGCTCATAAGACCTCTGTAGAGAAATAAGTGCATATAGAACTTAGTCCCATTCCTATCTGTCCTTTCCTTGCTGAGCAGAGTGGTTGGACAGATCGTTCCCTTCCCCCATTACTGACCAAACATGCTGGTTGCAAGGAGATGAATAGTTAATGAGGGCTATTTAACTGTGCTTGTCTCTGGCAACAGGCGACAATGGAAATGAGTCAGTTAGCACACTAGTGGGCAGGGTCAGCTCTATTCACAAAATAAACCAAAGATTACTCAGCGAAGTGTATGTTTTTAGTATCAGCAGATCTTTCACACAGCCCCACCAGTGTTGACTGTTCATTGTTATATTCAATAGTAAACATGCAATCAGTGCTGGGGGGCTGTGTGATAGATCTGCCGATGCAGTATATGTTTGCACAGCCCCACCAGCACTGACTGTCCATTAATAAATTCAGTAATAAACAATTTGTGTTATAGATATGCAGCTGCTAGTAAATATATTGCTGCATCAGCAGCTACATCACACAGCCCTGCAGTGCTGACTGATAGTTTTCTGTTGAAATTGTGAATGAACAGTCCGCACTGCGGGGCTTTTACAGCGTGATTTTGAAAATGATTACAGTGATGGCTCCCATGGGAATGCCCATAGACTGGGCTTCAACCTGGGGTGGAACTACAGCACAAACAAAGTGAAAATGTACTTTTATTGCACAAGAGGGATAAGGATTAGAACAGGAACAAGTGCTACATGCAAAGTCCCCTGGAATATTTAAAGAATATTTAAACAATTTAGTGATACTTCTACCTTAAGCAATGCAGCCTAGTCCAGGATGCAGACCAGCCTTTGCCTGGACAAAGAAGGAACAACACACATATGGAATCCTCCCTCTGTTGTAAGCATCTTCACATCCACAATTTTCTTGAATGTTTCTTATACAGAAACACTGACAGTCTCTTATTTCAAAAACTGGGGATGAATGGGAGGGATGCTTAAAGTAAACTTGCAGAGCAAAGCAACAGAATCACTTTAAAGAGTACTTCTGCATGTGCAGATACTTGCCTTCCCTTCAGTCCCCCGTCTACTAGTCTGTCCATGGAATTGATGAGAAGAAGCAAATTGTAAAGTGTTTGTTACCCCAGTATTCCATATTCATGGAATGTGCCTGCTGTACGATGTACATGTATGAAAAAGTATCCTGTTCTCTTTGTATTGCTTCCTTTGTGTGAAATCCCTGGTGATCCTGACAGTCCCCCTGCTTTCCTATTAAATACTGACCACACTAAGCAGGAGAGCACACCATAGTCAGTTCTCTAACGATGCCGGGAACTCAGCCTGCTCTCCTGCAATGATCAGGCTTATCCTAACACCCCCCCCCCTGCACAGCCATTCACTGGGAAGATCAGTGTGCTGCTGCTTCTCCTCCCCCAGCACTTATGCAGCTGAGAACAGAGGGAATGTGATCACTTATGAAAAAAGAAAAGTATTTACAATGTTTTTCTTATTGCTATACACAAATGTTTTGCCTTTCATTTCTGTTCTAAACTGAATGGGTTGTTTTAGAAGGGGATCATTTACAAACACTTTAACTATGAGCTTGCACAAGGCTGAGGACTCTGGGGGAGATTTACTAAACCTGTTGCACATAGAATCTGGTGCAGCTGTGCATAGTAATCAATCAGCTTCCAGGTTTTATTGTCAAAGCCTAATTGAACAAGCTGAAGTTAGAAGCTGATTGATTACTATGCACAGCTGCACCAGATTTTGTGTGCACCAGTTTTAGTAAATCTCCCCCTCTATTCCTTCCCCCATGTGACCAATTGCCAGGTATCATAGCTGTGAATTGGTGTGTTACCTGCAGGCACTGAATATTTTACTTCCATGAAAAATCACGGGGAAGTAAGTATACATAGCCGTGTGGGTTAGCATGGGTAACGTACAGTACACATACATTCCAATAGGGTTGCCACCTGTCCGGGATTCACCTGGACAGTTTGGGTTTTGAATCATGTGTCCGGGTCTCCTTCTGCCTGGAACCTTGACACATGATCCAGACTATACTGTGGCTTTGTGCTCCATCTGCTCAGCTGGTGACTGGGGGAGGAACATGAGTGTTATCAGGAGCAAGTTCTTAGCTTTATTCAGCATTTCCGACAATCTAATCTGAGTCCTGAAGTCAACTTCTATACAGATCCACCTGGCAATGTAATTGCCGGGACCCGCAGCACAAGGATTACTCCGCCTGAGCCCGAAAATCATCAAATAATCCCGGCGGAGTAATCCTTGTGCTGCAGTTCCCATTAGATTGTCGGAACTGCTGAATAAAGATAAGAACTTGCTCCTGATAACATTCATGTTCCTCCCCAGCAGAGCAGATGGAGTGCATTGCAATCTGTGAACTGATCTGCGGGTGTCATTTACATTGTAATGACACCCGCAGCGCTTCGCAGAAGGCAGTGTGAACTGCCTGCGGGAAAGGTGCGATGCGGGAACCGGCTCTGGAATTGTGCTGGTTCCCACATGGCATATGTGTGAACCTAGGCTCAGAGCTCATTTACACATGTGGTTGCTCTTCAGAGGGCATTTGACAGGCTGTGAGGAGGTGTTATATCACCTTCTCACCACCTGTTTAAACCCCACAGCAGCACCCCGCAACGGAATGCATTGCACACGGATGCGGGAAACCCCATTCACTTGGATGGGCCACATTTGGCAGGCATTACTGCTCACTGAACCCAACAGTGCAGACAATTTTTGCCGCACTGTGATGCAAAGCATTCTGGCTATTGCATGTTTACATCCCTTCTGCTGCCTTTGTAGCTTAGATGGAACAGTTGGGTAGCAGTAAAAACACAGCTCAACCTCTATTTTTTACTGTTCCCCAACCACAAGTGTAAACAAAGTCGCAGAGCACTCTGAAGAGTAACCCACAGTGGATCATTTTTTAGAAGTATTTGACATTTGG
The DNA here is from genome assembly GCA_018402905.1 of Glandirana rugosa. NCBI lineage: Eukaryota > Metazoa > Chordata > Amphibia > Anura > Ranidae > Glandirana > Glandirana rugosa. The sequence continues at coordinate 535,550 of BLSH010076090.1, read as the reverse complement.
GGAAGAAGCTTTATGTTTTCTCCTCACCACCTGTTCTTAGCCCCTAAAATCCCATGCCACTGTGCTGTAGCCATGTGCATTGCACACAGTTTCTGCACAGCCCCATTCTGTTGAATGGGTTGAGTTAAGCAAGCGCAGTGCCATGCACTAGTGGGCCCTTTCACACGGGCGATTCTCCCGGCGCACTCCGCTTTGCTCAATGGGGGGACCGATCTGCTGATCCCCGCTGAGCAGGCAGATGACAGGTCCGTCTTCGCTCACTGCGTAGAGACAGACTTGTCAGTGCCTTGCTTTCCTCCATTTTCATCCAATCCCATCCGATCCTCCAAACAGGTGGAAATTGGGACACCATCTGTCTGGATTTCACAATCGGATAGCAGCGGGTGTCAGTGGCCATGTCAACGCTGACATCCGCCGCACCATAGAGGTGAATGGAGGCTCCGATTAGGTCCACCTGAAAAATTGACAGGTGGACTAGATCAGAAAGCCCATGTGAAAGGGACTGTACTGTTCGGGTGTGGCTTGAAGAAAAGGTGGCAACCCAACATTACAAGCCATAGGTGTGCGCAGCCTATTACATTAGGGTGTGCACCCTAAAGCTCAAAGACATGCATGTGTGTGTGTCTACATATATATGATCCTGACACATTGATCTCCCTCCCGCACAGTGAAAGTGAAGAGCATAAACACTTCCCTTATGGCAGAGCCAGTAAGAGGGGGATCTTTCCCCATCTTCCTGCTGGCACACGATAATACTAATGAGCATGGGGTAATTACGGTGTGCCTGGGCACACCCTGTGTGCACGCTTATGTTCCAAGCTACACTGTGTGCAATGCACTAGGTTACATACACCAGACTGTTGCACACTGCACACTGTATTGTATGTTAAAGATGTCACGCGTCCCCACCTCCTACCCTGTACCCTGTATTCTCCACACTGCTACACTTTTTAACCACCTCCCTACCGCCGTATGCAGAATGACGGCTGGGAAGTGGTTCAGTGATCCTGACAGGGCGTCATATGACATCCAGCAGGATAACAAGCTGACGCGCGGCTGCAGGGGCGCGCAGCATAGCGATCAGTGGTGTGATGTGTCATTCTGACACACCGAATCTCCGATCATGATAAATAGCTTCTGTCCGAAGCTCTTTACCATGTGATCAGCTGTGATGAATCACAGCTGATCACAGTGTAAACAGGAAGAGCCGTATATCAGCGGCTCTCCTGACAGGTGGGGTCTGCGCTGATTGTTTATCAGTGCAGCCTCCCATGGATTGCCACCCAGGACAACCAGGGAGCCCACCCAGGACCTTCAGGGAGCCCAACCAGGGACCACCAAGGAGCCCACCATAGACCACAAGGTAAGGGGCACAATGCCCAACATGGATGGTACTCAGTGCCTATCTCAGATGCCTCCCAGGAACACCAGGGAATGCCTGCCTTACATTGCCCTCTATCAGTGCTAGCTATTAGTGCCCACCAGTGCCACCTATAAGTGGCCACCAGTGCCACCTATAAGTGGCCACCAGTGCCACCTATCGATGCCACCTATCAGTGCCCAGTGCCACCTATCAGTGCCCATCAGTGTTGCCTATAAGTGCCCATCAGTGCTGCTTATCAGTGCCCATCAGTGCTGCATATCAGTGCCGCCTATCAGTGCCCATCAGTGCTGCATATAATCAGTGCCCGTCAGTACCACCTCATCAGTGCCGCCTCATCAGTGCCAATTAATACTGCCTCATCAGTGCCCGTCAGTGATGGAGATATTTACAAAGTTTTGTGACAGAAACAGAAAAACAGTTTTTTTCAAAATTTTCGGGCTGTCTTTATTTTTAGCACAAAAAATTAAAAAAAACAGAGGTGATCAAATACCACCAAAAGAAAGCTCTATTTGTGGGAACAAAACGATAAAAACATTGTTTGGGTACAGCGTTGCATGACTGCGCAATTGTCATTCAGAATGCGACATCGCTGAAAGCTGAAAATTGGTTTGGGTGGGAAGGAGGGAAGTGCCTGGTATTGAAGTGGTTAAAGAGGAACTTAACTCCCCCTTTACTTTGTTTGCTTTCCCCTCTTTCCCCTCTTACCTTGTCCACAGGCTTGTCCTCAAACTACATACTTACATGCCCAGCAAATCCAGCATTGCACTGCAGATGAACAGTGGGTCTCTCTGTCTTCTTTTCATACATCGTTGGGAGCCTGCTGTCCCTCCCTGGTTCTTGCAGCCAGCCCCCTGATGACACTTCATGGCTTATGTGCCACGTGGTATGGATTGCCTGGTGCATTTCCCCAATATGGTGAAGCGGTTGAAAGCATCTGGGCTACATCACTGCCTAGGCAAGAGAGGCAGAAGTTCCCGCATTTTATTAATTTTTTTTTAGGTATTTGTCGGGAAAAAAAAAATAATTTTGTTTGTGTTACAGGATGGCGGAAGAGCAATTATATGTAAAGAAGAAAAGGAAAGTGGAGGTCTGCTGTACACTGTGCTGTTCATTATGTATTTTCAATTCTGTACACTGTACCATTCATTATATATTTAAAATCACGCAAATTGGTACACTGTACTTCGTTGTGATGCTTAAACAAACATATAAAATGTATTAGATGAAATATTTCCATAATGTGTTCATAGAATTCCTTTACACACTCTAGGGTTTGATGCAAAGCTCCATAGAAACTAAAATGCAAAAGAAAAAAACTCTAGATTTACATACATTAAAAATAGTGATGCCTTTATTGTAAATAGTGATGCCTTTAATGTTTTGCTGTGTATCTAGAGCGTGGGAGAGGGAAAGAAAGCGTAACACTTTCCGTCTTCCTGTTTTAAAGCTCAATTGAAGTTTTCATAAATTTTACGTGCAATGCAAAACAACATTTTTACATATTTAACGTCTATTGCGTTTGCAAAGCACTCCTAGCATCATTAGAGAGTTGTGCGCCCCAGCAGGGTACTGTATAAAAGCAGCGGTCTCTCTGCAGAGGTGTGATATGCCTTCTATTTTAGGAGACTGCAGAGCTGTAATTGTGGCTAAAGATGAGCTTGGGTTCAATAATGTCATAATTGTGTATGTGTAGCTGCAGGGCATCCTTCTGGGTTCAGCTAAGCATGAGTTTGGACCAAATCCAAGCTCATTCCTGGTTGTGACTAAGACAGGGGGTGTATCAGATTGCTACAAAGAGTCCAGTGCTTTCACACAGAGCACAGCAGTCTCACGGTTTTTCACCTTAATGCATTCTATGCATTAAGGTGAAAAACCTTTTCCGTTGCAGCAGCCCCCCAGACCTCCCGTTTACTTACCTGAGCCCAGGGGTATTGCTGGGGGGGGGGGCTAATGGGGCTATAACCCCGAGTCTGGGGCCCATAGCCCCGAGTCTCTTACTGGGTGGGTGAAGTTCTGCAATTAGCAGGTATGTCCTGGTCTGGAATGCAGGAGGCAGGGGCAGACTCAGCCGCGGTAGTGCTGGCTCCGGCTCTGCCCTCGTCTCTACCTGACTCTACTCCTGGTCACTGGTTGCTAGAGCTGCCTAGTGTCTAGCAACCAGTGACATCACGGCCTGAAACCCCCTCCCTGCCCAGCATTCAAAGCCCAGCCCCCTTGTCATGGTCCTGGACTGCAGCGGACGCCACTGGTCCGGTGGCATGCAGGACAGCGGCATCTTCAAATAGGGAGGGGGAGGCTTGGGCAGCGTGTGAAGTGAGTGAAGAGAGTGCGAGAGAGAAGATGAGGCACCACCCTGAGCAGCATGATTGGCGCCTCCCAGAGCCTACACTCCTTCTCCAAGCTCCTCTACTAGCTCACTGAGACTGTCATGGAACAGGAAGAAAAAAGGCTGACCGAGGACGGGCGTGAGGTAGGTGGATCACACACACCTACCCACACAGACAGAGGCTGGGACAGTAGGGACTGCAGGCAGGCCTAGGGGGTCTATCTTTCATCCCCTCTCATCCACCCCCTCTTTCTCTGATGTATAGGGAGGCTTGCTGGGGGCCCTGATGTATGGGGAGGCTCTCTGGGGACCCTGATGTATGGGGAAGCTCTTTGGGGACCCTGATGTATAGGGAGGCTCTCTGGGGACCCTGATGTATGGGGAGGCTCTCTAGGGACCCTGGTGTAAAGGGGGCTCTCTGGGACCCTGATGTATGGGGAGGCTCTTTGTAGACCCTGATGTATGGGGGAGGCTCTCTGTATACCCTGATGTAAGGGAGAGGCTCTCTGGGGACCCTGATGTATGGGAAGGCTCTCTGGGGACCCTGATGTATGGGGGGGCTCTCTGGGGACCCAGATGTATAGGGAGGCTCTTATGTGGGCCCTGATATATGGGGAGGCTCTTTGGGGACCCTGATGTATGGGGAGGCTCTCTGTAGACCCTGATGTATGGTGAGACTCTCTATAAACCCTGATGTATGGGGGAGGCTCTCTGTAGACCCTGTTGTAAGGGAGAGGCTCTCTGTAGACCCTGATGTATGGGAAGGCTCTCTGGGGACCCTGATGTACCAGATGTCTCTCGGAGAGGG
>BLSH010076090.1:497983-516642 GCA_018402905.1 Glandirana rugosa | reverse complement strand
ATATAACAGGGACGGGTACGAACGACCTAGTACACAGTCGTCATTCCACCTAAAATGCCGACTGACGGAACGGGTTGCTACGGTCTTGTAAGGGAAGGTGCACTAGTATCTCTCTACCTTACCGGAACGTACTTTTCATCATCGCTGACCCTTGGACGGTAACACCATGTCGTGTAACACACTTAAGTGTCTTCCCCCGTCTTAGGTGGTCCGACTTTCCGTTTTCAACCTCTCGGTTGTCGAAACTGTTCGAACGTAAATCTGAGACCCGATCTCAACTCGCTTGTGGACCTTCAAGCCCAAGACGACCAGGCAGGCTTGAATTGTCCGTGCGATCGTTCGGGTTCCGTCCGGACCCGGACCCGGACTTTGTCCCGAAGTTCGGACGGACCAGCAGAACCCGAACTTCCAGGTGTTCGCTCAACTCTAGCCCAGAGTCTAAATGCAAGCTTGTCAAAGCTGTTGGCTCTCCAACTTTTGCCTTTCAGCCTGGTGGATTCTGCCCCCTTCTGTGAATTCACACAATGTGCTGTACCACAATGGCAGGTTCCCAGTCGCTACTACTTTTCATGCAAGGCCATTCCATCTCTCTATGATCACGTGGAAGGGAATGTTCTGGCATCGTTGGGCAAGGCAGTCAGCCGTAAAATCCACCTTACTGCTGACACATGATCCAGCAAGCATGGGCAGGGACAATATATTTTGTTCATAGCACACTGGGTAACACTGCTTGTAACTCGGAAGGATGCAAGACAGGGCTCGGTGCTGCAGCTTGTTGCGCGTCCACGTTTCCATACAGCTGGTGGTGATGATACCAGACCTGTGAGCTCTACCCCCTCCTCTGCCACCTCCATGCCCTCCTCTGCAGAATTGTCCTATGAACATCAGGTACCCCATAAGCATCTAAAGGGCTACCCCATGAGTCAGGCTAAAAGGTGCCATGTAGTGCTTCAGCTGGTGTGTCTAGGGGACAGGAACCACACTGGAGCAGAGATTATTGCAGCTCTGCAGGAACAGGCCCAGAGGTGGTTCATACCACGCCAGCTGGAGCCAGGAATGGTGGCATGTGATAATCGCTCAAACCTCCTGTCCGCCCTTAATTAGGGAAAGTTGACAAATGTGCCATGCCTGGCACATGTCCTCAATTTGGTGGTACAGCATTTCCTAAATACGTACCCAGGGTTGGAAGATGTGCTAAAGCTGGCCAGAGTCTGTGGCCATTTCAGGCGGTCATACGCAGCCAGTGCTTGGTTGGCTGAAATTCAGCGGGAATTCCACCTGCCTTGTGACATGCCCACCAGGTGGAACTCAACTTTGACAATGCTGCAACGGCTATACATGCAGCAGAGGACGATCAACGAGTACCTATGTGAGTACGGCATGATGACAGGCTCAGGTCGCCTTGGCTTTTTTTCCCCATGCCAATGGCTGATCATTAAGGATGCATGCACTGTACTGTCACCATTTGAGGAGGCCACAAGGATGGTGAGCCATGACAGTGCATGCATCAGTGACACAATCCCTGTTGTGTTCCTGCTGGAGCAGACCCCTGCGTGGCATTATGGACAGGGCACTGGGCAGAGCGGCAGGAGGAAGTTCTTTCTTTCCTCTTAAGGCCCACTTTATCCAGACACCATCATTCCCATGTCACAGAACACACAAGAGGAGAGAGGGGAGGAGGATGAGGAGGAGGATTCTGGCACTTTCGTAGGCTTCGAAGAAGAGGAAGACATGCGCCAATCTGTAAGCAATGGCTTTCCAACCCCGGGACCCTTGGGAGTAGTACGTGGATGGGAGGAGGAAGTTCCAGATGCTGTCATCCTGAGTGACCCCGAGGAGTCTGCTTCTCAAGCCTCGGGAAATTTGAGGTGCATGGGCAACCTCATGCTTCAAAGCCTGCAAAAGGACCCAAGAATACGTAGCATAAAGGAGAATGATCATTACTGGTTGGCAATCCTCCTTGACCACCGCTATAAGGGGAAGGTCTCAGAACTTATCCCCACAGAGAGTGCAGAAGATAAAATCTCTTGAGGACACGTTAAAGAGGATTTTATTGTACGTTTTTCCCGACTCCAGTAGGTTACAGTGTTGTGGAAAACATAGTTTTGAGTCTTCTGTTGGTCAAGAGAGGAGCGTTGGAGAAGGCATCTGCCTAAGTGATGCATTTCTGAATTTTTTTAGTCCTCGCCGCCCAGGGCTATCAGCTTCCACATCCCATTGGCAGCGTCTGCATCATATGGTGGACAATTACCTCGGGGCCAAAACAGAGATGCACAGCTTTCCAGTTGACGATCCACTGGCTTACTGGGTCATGGGAATAGACCACTGGCCAGAATGTTGCCCAGTATGCTATTGAGTTGTTGGGCTGCATTCAGTGCTGCAGGAGGTTTTGTTAGTGATCATAGAAAGCATCTGTCCACAGACTCCGTGGACCGTTTGACTTTTATAAAAATGAATCAGTCCTGGATTACCAGCTATAAAGCCCCTGATGCTGATGTCACTAATTATTTTTTTTTGGGATGTGGAATCTCTGCAGGACTCCGGGGCTGCCTAGCTTTGAGGGTGTTCAATCATTTCATCTGGAAGAATATTTTTGGTATAGGTTTCATGGGCACAATTAACACCCAAAGACCAATTTTTCAGCACCTGTTTGACAGGTGCAAATCATTGCAATTTTTTTTTTTGCCTTCATCAAGAGCACCTCTATAGTGTTATGATGGGAAGGCGCCACCGACACCCAAAAAGTCAGTTTTCTTGCACCTGTTTGACAGTTGCATATCATTGCAATTTTTTACAACAAGGCCAATTCTTGCTTACATCAAGAGTACTTCTATGGGGTTACAGTGGGAAGGTGCCACTGACGCCCAAAGACCAATTTTTCTGCACCTGTTTGACAGGTGCATATCATTGCAATTTTTTACAGAATTCTTGCCTTCATGAAGAGCACCTCTATAGGGTTATGGTGTGAAGGCACTACCGACACCCAAAGTCCATTTTTTCTGCACCCGTTACTTCTATACAAAGTCAAAGTGACACCAGGATTTATTAAAAAAAAACTCTAATCTTGTTCCCAGTGCACTACATTGTGGCCTCATCATACACACTGGCTCCCCAGCTGTTGCTGAGCAAAATAAAGGCAGCTTGCAGGGAAAATTTCATTTTTTTTGGCTTTATAAATGCAATTATTGCTGCAGCAGATTCTAGACAAGGTACAGATCTGCCACTTTACAGGTAGACTAAGGGGACCCCCCAGTCACTATACTGGAAGGAAATTTTCATTTTTATGCTTTCACTTTAAAAATCAAAAAATCACTGCTCATTTAAACATGACATTTTTCACTTTTTTTTTCATTGATACATGTCCCCCATGGCAGGACCTGGACCCCTATAACCATTGTATGCCCAATTGCATGCATGCACAGTTTTTTCAGCATGAGCATGAATCCGATTTTACTGAAAGGGGTCCTTGGCTTGAATCTTAGGCAGGACATTGCAGTATCTGCATGGAGTTTGCATGTTCTCCCTGAATTTGTGGATTTTACTTTCACACTCCAAAGACTTGTTGGTAAATTAAGGAGTAAGCTCACCTTTCATGAAAAGGTGAACTAACGCCAAACATCCTTGCCACCCCTCCAGACCCTGCTGCTAATTGTGGCTGTTATGCCCTGTTCTGCCAGTGTAGCGATCCATAACACTGTACACTGCAATACACAGCACCGGCGTGAGGATCTATCAAAAGGCTTTCAATGGCAAGAGCTCATTGGTCAGCTCAGCCACATGACCATGCTTACCAATGAGAAGCACATATGAGGCCTCTTCTTTGGGTTTTTACAGCTTTCGGGGGCTCCATTACATAGATTTTGTCTCATCTACTGTTACAGTGAAATGGTCTCACTAAGGCAGACAAGCTAACTTCCCCTGTGTTCCTGAAAAAGGTCAGGTGCAATTTGAGGTACAATGACAGTCCGTTCAACATGTATGTTAACAGTAAGTATAATATTCATCAACGTGCAATTATGGATACGTGTGAAATGTTCTACCCAACACAAACTTTCCTCCCGGTTTTGTCCCCTCCCTTTGTAGCACCATCTGCACCCTTTTTTTTTACCTTATCAGCCTATTTCCAGCCATTTTGATGACATCATGGTCCCCTTCTTTCTTTTTCAGTGGGTCCTAAATGCTGTAGAAGTCCATTGTGGCTTGGTGACACTTGATGGCCTGCATTCACAGGAAGTGAACTGAATGACCATGGTTGTTATCCATCCTGGAAAATGGCCAGTGTTGGACCACAGAATAATGTACATGGGGTAGTGATAAACCATGGAGAGGGTAGCTATTGCTTGGTCTTTTTTATCATATGCATTAGGGTGGGGGACCTATGGGATTTGGTCATGAAATGCATTAAAGACTACAGGGCTATGCTTAGGATGGCAGTAAAAATGATTAGACATATACTATACTTTAAAGTAATTGCACATTTTTACAAGCATGCTCTTTCATACAATTATTATTTTGCTCTGTTGTATATTATTTTGGTATGTATCAATAGATTTGTACATTAGTTACTAAAGCATTTTACTTATTTTTCCTGCATATCTGCAAAGCTTAGATTTTAACCACATATGGAGTGCATTGTTATCAGTGACTTAAAGTATATGCAAACGAATACCTTGTAAAACAACTCATTTGGTTTAAATAGGAATGAAAGACAAACCATTTGTGCATACAGTATATATAAAAATATAAATGGCTTTTTTTCTTTTTTTTAAATGATCACATGACCTCTGAGGCGTGTCAGCACAACTCTTGACCATTGGAGTACAAAAGGGCTGTGCTCCCAGCACAGCCAGAAAAAAAGACCACACTGACAAGGATGTGCTTCTATGCCTAGTGTCCTCACTTTGAAATAGCAAAGCAAGAGGACTGGCAGGATCACTGGGTATTTCACATAAAGGAAGCAATGTAAACAGAACAGGATACTTTTTAACACAAGTACACGGTACAACAGACACGTATCAGGAATATGAAATGTTGGGGTAACATATTATTTAACTGCCTCAATAGACTTGCATTTTGATAAGGGTCAGTAAAGCGAAACCTGAGCATCTTATGAGTAACTGTATGGTTGCCCCATGTACTATTATAAATTATATGGATAGAAATAGAAACATTTTTTATCACATTGATAAGATTACTTTAATTAAAGCATAACTCCACTTTTGTTGAGAAAAAAACATTCCCCTCTGGGTGATCTATGTACATTGCAAAGATTATTACAACCTTTGTTGCAGATTCCTACCTTTTTGCTATTCTGAAGAAATCCCTGTGTTTTTGTCTGTGCCTCTGTTCTGATTGTATCTAATGGGAGTGGTTTCATAATTAACTGTCAGGTGTGCAGCTGCAGGACACTAATGAGGAAATCTGCTGGGCCTTCATCCCTTTAGACGTGTTCCTATTGAAAGTATCTCCCAAAAAATGACATTTTTGTTGCAGGGGATGACTGAAATCTGACTTGTATCTTAGTGCAGACTTCTGGGAAACCTGGTGAGCCAATTACACAAGCAGGAAATGTTGTTTCTGGGGAGTGGTCAGCACACACTTTGTGTACAGAACAACTCCAGGTATTGCAATGCATTCTCAGAAAATTACAGAGTTGCAGATTGAAAAGGAAAGGTAATTTTTAACCACTTCAATACCATGCACTTAGAACACTTCCTGCCCAGATCAATTTTCAGTTTTCAGTGCTGTTGCGTTTCGAATGAGAACTGCGCGGTCGTGCGAAGCTGCACCCAAACAAAATTTTTATCATTTTGTTCCCACAAATAGAGCTTTCTTTTGGTGGTATTTGATCACCCCTGCGGTTTTTATTTTTTGCGCTATAACAAAAAAAAAGACCGAAAATTTTGAAAAAAAAAAACATTTTTCTTTGTTTCTGTCACAAAAATTTGTATAAAGTACTTTTTCTCCTTCACTGACGGGCACTGATGTGGCTACACTGATGGGCACTGATGAGGCTACACTGACGGGCACTGATGAGGCAGTACAGATTGGCACTGATGAGGTGGCACTGATAAGGTTGCACTGATGATGGGGCGAATATGCAGCACTGATGGGCGGCACTGACAAGCAACACTGACGGGCACTGATACGCGGCACTGATATGCGGCACTGATGGACACTCCTAGGTGGCACTGATAAGTGGCACTGGGCACTGATGGGCACTGATAGGGGGCACTTTTAGGTGGCACAGGTGGGCACTTTTAGGTGGCACAGGTGGGCACTTTTAGATGGCACAGGTGGGCACTGATAGGTGGCACAGGTGGGCACTGATAGGTGGCACAGGTGGGCACAGGTGGGCACTTATAGGTGGCAGTGGTGGGCACTGGTGCAACAAGCACTGTTAGGGATGGCACTGGCAGGCATCATACATGGGCACAGTGCCATCCCTACAGTGCATAATATTGCCCTTACCTGGTGGTCTAGTGGGGGCTCCCTGGTGGTTCTGGGCGGCCTCTGTGCGCCTTCCCTGGTGGTCCTGGGTGGCCTCATTGTGATGCCAGGGAGGGGGGCTCCCTGGTGGTCCTGATCCGGCTCCCTGGTGGTCCAGTGGGGGTGATCCTGAGGGTGGCTGCGCAGCCCCCCCTGTCAGGAGAGCAGCCGATCGGCTCTCCGCTGCTCAGGTCTGCAGACCTGAGCAGAGGAAAAGCCGATAAACGGCTCTTCCTATTTACACTGTGATCAGCCGTGATTGGTCACGGCTGATCACATGGTAAAAGGCTTCGGATCGAAGCCTTTTACCTTGGTCGGTAATGCTGTGGGTCAGACTGACCCATGGCACCACCGATCGCCGCGATGCGCGCCCCCAGGGGCGCGCGATTGCGGATTATCCTGAGGACGTCAATAGACGTCCAGTTAGGATAATGAGCCACCCGCCCGGACGTCATTTGTCAATGCGCCGGGTGGGAAGTGGTTAATGACATTTAATTGCAATATGATTAGTGTCGCAATTATATGCGCTATATTACTTTTTCTTTATTTGCAAATTTTTTCCCCAACAAAGTGGCGTTACCCTTTAAACATATTTCTTTTATATGCTTATCTGAAATTTAAAAAAATAAAAAAATAGAAATGAAAAGACTATATGCTGCCTTTAAGTGCAAGATATATTCAAATTTGTTCATTTACTTTTGCAGGGTAGAAATCTGCACCGCCAATGGAACAATAAGAGAAAGAGTAAGGCTCCATGTACACGGGAAGCTTTTTCAACCTCCCCTAAATGATTTTTTTGACAGCTAGAAACCGACGTTTAAAATGACCGATTAGCCGCGTTTTACATGCAGCGTTTAGTCGCATTTTACATGCTGCGTCTAGCGACGTCTAGCCGCGTTCGTGTCTAGTTGCATTTTTTTTTTACAAATGCCTCTAAACGAAACACTGCTAAATGTGAGTTAGGCATTTAGGAGTGTTTACAAATGCCTCTGAACTTCCATCTGAACGCATTTTTTTGCTTTCCAAAAAGAGCCTCTAAACTCAACTGCCTGGAAACGACCTTAACCACTTACCAACCGGAAGGTTTTCCAGCTTTAGGACCAGAGCACTTTTTGCGATTTGGCACTGCTTTATTTTAACTGACAATTGCGCGGTGCAACGTTGCACCCAAACAAAATTTGCGTCCTTTTTTTTCCCACAAATAGAGCTTTCTTTTGGTAGTATTTAATCACCTCTGCGTCATTTCTGATCGCTGCTATAAACAAAAGAAGAGCGACCATTTTGCAAAAAAAAAACAAATTTCTTACTTTTTGCTAAAATTCAAATCCAAAAAAAAATATAAAAAAACATTTTTTTTCACCGATTTTGGCCGCTTTATATTCTTCCTCATATTTGTGATAAAAAAAAATCACAATTGGCGTTTATTGATCGGTTTGCGCAAAAGTGGCCGCATTTACGGATGATGAGAATTAATTTCTGGGGTTTTTATTTTTTATTTATTTTTTACTAGTAATGGTGGCGACCTGCGATTTTTAGCGGTACTGCGATATTGCAGCGGACATGTCGGACATTTTTGACACTTTTTTGGGACCAATGACATTTATTCAGCGATCAGAAATGTAAATGTCCACTGATTACTGTATAAATGTCATTGGCAGTGAAGAGGTTAACCTGGGGGGGAGAGCTAGGGGTTATCAGTGTTCCCTGGGTGTGTTCTTACTATGGGGGGGTTGGGCTACCATGGGCATGAGAGATCTAACTGATCCCAGTGACAGGGATCAGTAGATCTCCCATGCCTGTCAGAATGGGGAACCGCCGTGTTTACATCGGCGGTTCCCCGTTCTTTGCCTGTGGCCGGTCATCGCGGCTCTATGGCGGACATCGGGTCCGCCCGAGCCGCGAGCACACTCCTCAGGAGTGTGGCAGGCGCGTGCGCACGCCCCCTAGCGGCCGTTCACAGATCGCCGTCTTTTTACGGCGATTCGCGTACAGCAACCCGACTGCCGCCATGAAAACACGGCAGGCGGTCGGGAAGTGGTTAAATGACCCTGTGTATATGTACTGATAAGATAACATTAGATGAGTTCACGGGCAGCTGGAAAAAACGCCCAAATGCCTCTAAACATCCTTTTAGAGGCAGAAGTGTCATTATACAGTTGTGCTCATAAGTTTACATACCCTGGCAGAATTTATGATTTCTTAGTCATTTTTCAGAGAATATGAATGAGAACACAAAAACATTTCTTTCACTCATGGTTAGTGTTTGGCTGAAGCCATTTATTATCAATCAACTGTGTTTACTCTTTTTAAATCATAATGACAACAGAAACTACCCAAATGACCCTTATCAAAGTTTAGATACCCTGGTGATTTTGGCCTGATAACATGCACACAAGTTGACACAAAGGGGTTTGAATGGCTATTAAAGGTAACCATCCTCATCTGTGATCTGTTTGTTTGTAATTAATGTATGTGTGTAAAGGTCAATCAGTTTCTGGACTCCTGACAGACCCTTGCATCTTTTATTCAGTGCTGCACTGACGTTTCTGGATTCTGAGTCACGGGGAAAGCAAAAGAATTGTGAAAGGGTCTAAGGGAAAAGGTAGTTGAACTTTATAAAACAGGAAAGAGATATAAAAAGATATCCAATTGAAAATGCCAATCAGCAGTGTTCAAACTCCAATCAAGAAGTGGAAAATGAGGGGTTCTGTTGAAACCAAACCACAGTCAGGTAGACCAACTAAGATTTCAGCCACAACTGCCAGGAAAATTGTTCGGGATGCAAATAAAAACACACAAATAACTTCAGGGAAATACAGGACTCTCTGAAAACAAGTGATGTAGCTGTTTCAAGATGCACAATAAATAGACTCTTGAAGAAAGATGGGCTGCATGGTCAAGTCGCCAGAAGAAAGCCATTACTACTGGAGTTGATCGAACCTCCCGATGTTCGGGCTCGGTGGGTCCGGCCGAACTTCGGGAAAAGTCCGGGTTCGGTACCGAACGTTACCGAAACTTTATTCCGGACCCCGAACCCCATTGAAGTCAATGGGGACCCGAACTTTTCTGCACAAAAATGGCTGTAACAAAGTCCTGGCAAGTGCTAGAGGACTGCAAAAGGAAGTAAAATGGGGGTAAGAGTAGGGCAAGTGCCCTACAAAAAAATGGGGATAGGGAAAATAAATTAGAATCAAATTAAAAAAAATGGGAAGGGGGGGTGGATGTGCAGTAGGAGCCTAGAGGTTGACTAGGCCGTGACCGTGACCGTGGCAGTGTAGGTAGAAGTGGCGGTGGTGGAGGAGTAGGAGGAGGTAGCCAACACTGTTTTTTTTTGTTTATAATTGGGGTAGCCCCCAAAATATTGAGGCATATTCAAATAAACAAGCATACGAATGGCTGTGTGAGTCCGGTCGAAAAGTTTATTATGCACAAGGTACAGACAAGTCTTGTGGGATCCATGCCTGGTTCATTTTAATAAAGGTTAGTTTCCACGTTGGCTGTGGACAGGAGGCTGCGCTTGTCTGTGATAACGCCCCCTGCCATGTTAAACACACGTTCAGACAATACACTGGCTGCAGGGCAGGCCAGTACCTCCAAGGCATAAAGGGCAAGCTCAGGCCATGTGGCCAATTTGGAGAACCAGAAGTTGAATGGGGCAGACCCATCAGTCAGTACGTGTAGGCGTGTGCACACATACTCTTCCACCATGTTGCTGAAATGCTGCCTCCTGCTAAGACGTTGCCTATCGGCTGGTGGTGCTATTTGTTGTGGCGGGCTGCTGACAAAGCTTTGCCACATTTCGGCCATGCTAACCCTGCCTTCTGAGGTGCTGGTGGTGCCACAGCTACGTTGGTGGCCTCTTCCTCCTCCTCCCCTGCCTTCGCCTTGTGCTTCCACTGAGCCCCTGGTGTCATTTGGGATTGCCCTCAGCAGCGCTTCTACCTCTCATGTTCCAGTGAGGGAATTAAGGATGGCACGTTGTCCTTGTAATGGGGATCCTGCAGGGTGGCCACCCAGTAATCGGCACATGTTACAATGCGGGCAACTCGGCTGTCGTTGCGCAGGCACTGCAGCATGTAGTCGGCCATGTGTGCCAGGCTGCCCAGAGGCAAAGACAAGCTGTCCTCTGTGGGAGGTATATCATCTGTGTCCTCCGTATCCCCCCAGCCACGCTCCAGTGATGCCCACGAGCTGCGTTGGGTGCCACCCTGCTGCGGTTCCTCCTCTTCCTCATGATCTTCCTCGTCCTCCTCGTCCTCCAGAACCGTGCCCTGGCTTGAATATTTTTTACCTGGCCTATGCTGGTGCAGGAACCCACCCTCCGAGCCACTTGCGAATGACTGGCCTGATAACCGTGGAAATGACCCCTTTTCCTCCTCCTCATCCTCCTGTGCCACATCCTCTACCATCATGGCCCGCAGTGTTTTTTCAAGGAGACATAGAAGTGGGATAGTAACGCTGAGAACAGCGTCATCGGCACTGGCTATGTTGGTGGAGTACTCAAAACACAGCAATACGCTACACAGGTCTCGCATGGAGGCCCACTCGTTGCTGGTGAAGTGTTTCTGTACCGCAGAGCGACTGACCCGTGCGTGCTGCAGCTGAAACTCCACTATTGCCTGCTGCTGCTCGCACAGTCTCTCCAGGATGTGCAAGGTGGAGTTCCACCTTGTGGGCACGTCGCATATGAGGCGGTGAGCGGGAAGGCCGAAGTTCCGCTGCAGCGCAGACAGGCGAGCAGCAGCAGGGTGAGAACGCCGAAAGTGCGCATAGTCGGCCCACACTTTCTGCAGCAGCTCTGACATATCTGGGTAGTTTTTTAGAAAATTCTGTACCACCAAATTCAGCACATACGCCAAGCAAGGGATGTGCATCAAACCGGCTAGGCCCAGAGCCGCTACGAGATTTCTGCCATTGTCACACACCACCAGGCCGGACTTGAGGCTCAGTGGCAACAACCACTCATTGGTCTGTTGTTCAATGCCCGTCCACAGCTCCTGCGCAGTGCGGGGTTTATCCCCCAAACATATCAGTTTTAAAACAGCCTACTGTCGTTTCCCCCTGGATGTGCTGATGTTGGTGGTGAAGGTGTTATGCTGAGCCGATGAGGTGGTGGTAGAGGAGGAGGAAGCGCAGTAGGAGGAGGAGGCAACAGGAGGCAAAAAGAAATGCCCTGCAATCCTCGGTGGGGGAAAGACATGCGCTAAATGGCTAGCCAGCTCAGGCCCACCTGCCACTACATTTGCCCAGTGTGCAGCTAGCGAGATATAGCATCCCTGCCTGTGCTTACTGGTCCAGGTATCAGTGGTTATGTGGACCTTGCCACAGATGGCGTTGCGCAGTGCACACTTGATCTTGTCCCCAACTTGTTTGTGCAGGGAAGGGATGGCTTGCCTGGAAAAGTAGTGGCGGCTGGGAACCATGTACTGTGAGACAGCCACCGCCATCAGGTTTTTGAAACTGTCTGTGTCCACCAGACAGAATGACAGCATTTCAAAGGCCAGGAATTTTGGAATGCTGGCATTCAGGGCCAGGGATCGCGGGTGGGTAGGGGGGGTACTTCCTCTTTCTCTCCAGTGTTTGGGAGATGGAGAGCTGTAAGCTTCCATGGGACCATGGTGTGGAAATGCTTGGGGACGGTGGCTGACATGGTGGCGTTGCTCTCATATCGTCAGTTTGCTGGGTAGCAGGTGACTCTGTCACAGTAGAGGTGGAGGAAGAGGCCGAGGCAGCAGCAGAAGAGGAAGCAGGAGAAGGCCAAGACCTTTCTTGGATTTTGAGGTAATTATTCCAATGCAGCTTGTGCCTTGAATTTAGATGCCTGATCATGGGGGTTGTGCTCTGGTTTAGAACATTTATGCCCCGGCTCAGGCTATCATTGCACAGCTTGCAAACCACTCGTGTCTTGTCGTCAGCACCTTTGTCTGAAGAACTGCCACACGGGGGAGTGCCTTTTAGCTGCCTTTGGTGTGCTAGGTCCCTGGGTGCGGTGGGTAGTAGCAGGCATACTGTCTAGGGGACGCTCGCTCTGCTTTTGCAACGTGCTTCCTCTTTTGCTGTGCTAGTGCCTCTGTGTGACCACCACCTCTTCCTCCAAACTGCACACGTCACTCGCATGACCCTCAGTCCATGTGGGGTCTAGGATCTCATCATCCTCCTCCCCATCATCTTCCACCCACCCTTCACCACTGCCCTCCTTGTCAGTCTGCACACTGAGGAAAGCTGCAGCAGTTGGCACCTGTGTTTCGTCATCATCAGAGACGTGCTGCGCTGGTGTTTCCATGTCCTCATCCTTCAAAAGAAGTGGTTGGGCATCGGTGCACTCAATGTCTTCCACTTCTGGGGCAGCGCTATGTGGATGGCCCATGGAAAGCACACCAGGAGAGTCATCAAAAAGCATAAGAGTCTCTTGCATGACTTGGGGCTCAGACTGCTTGGCTAATTTACAAGTGGCTGAGGTGAAAGACAGATGGCCATGGGGTTCAGGTGCCAACTCTGAGCTTTCATCAAGGGACCAGGAGGGAGACAATGTGAAGGAACTGGAGGCATTGTCAGCCACTCAATCTACTATCGCCTGTACTTGTTCTGGCCTCACCAATCATTGAGGGGCATTCGGGCCTACCATATACTGGTGAAGGTTCTGTTGGCTACCTGAGGAAGGTGTAGCTAGCACACCATGACCACGTCCTCTCCTTCCAACAGGTGGTTCACCAACACCACCAACACCAGCAGCACCAGCATCACCAGCAGCACCATGACCACGTCCCTTATTTGCTCTCCTCATTGTGCCCGCAAATGTACTATGTAGCCCTATTTAAGTATTTATTAATACCAATTAATACCTTCTTTTTTTTGAAAATACCAACGTAGACTGACTTTTTATTTTGGTGCAAGAGATGCAACGCTTACACCAACAGCTAGAACCTCTCCCTTTAGAACTAGGAGATGATTTTTGAACAATAATCTGTTCCTCTAAGCAACAGCTGGAACCTGGCCCTATAGGAGTAGCCAATGATTTTTGAACAATAATCTGTCACTTACAGCAACAGCTAGAACCTCTCCCTTTAGAACTAGGACATGATTTTTGAACAATAATCTGTCCCTCTAAGCAACAGATGGAACCTCTCCCTATAGAACTAGGAGATGATTTTTGAACAATAATCCCTCCCTCTAAGCAACAGCTGGAACCTCTCCCTATAGAACTAGGAGATGATATTTGAACAATAATCTGTCCCTCTAAGCAGAAGCCTCTACGTAGTGCAGTCAGATCATTCTGTAATGCAGGGTTTTATCTGCAATCTGTCACTCAAAGCAGCAGTATGTGAAATCTCAAATTACTCCACAATCAGATTGTTGTGTAATGCAGGCTGAGGTCTGCAATCTGTCCATCAGAGCAACAGTAATCTCAGGATGCAGGATGAGATGTTAAAATGTCTGCAATCTGTCCCTCACAAAAACGCTGGCAGCTTCCTCTCCCTACACTAGTCAGAGTCTCAGAGAGCATGTGACTGCAGCATCAAGTGACTCCAGCATCAAGTGACTCCAGCTTATAAAGAGGCTGGGTCACATGATGCACTGGCCATTCACAGCCGTGCCATTAGTAGGCATGGCTGTCATGGCTTCTAAGGGTAAACCAGTGAAACGCTTGTTGATTGGCTGCCCTGCAGCTATTCAACATGCGTGATCAACTACCAGAACCCAGAACCCGAACCCGAACGTTTTTTGAAATGTTCGGGTGCGGGTCCGGGTCCCGGACACCCCAAAGTTTGGTACGGACCCGAACGTTACAGTCCGGGTTCGCTCAACACTAATTACTACACAAATGCCTCAAAGTATCCCGCTTACAATAAGCCAAACAGCCCAGAGACAAACCTTCTGGCACAAAGTAATTTGGAGTGATAAGACCAAAATTGAGCTTTTTAGCCACAATGATAAATGCTACATTTGGAGAGGAGTCAACAAGGCCTATGATGAAAGGTACACCATTACTACTGTGACACATGGAGGTTGATCGCTGATGTTTTGGGGATGTGTGAGCTACAAAGGCATAGGAAATTTGGTCAAAATTGGCAAGATGAATGCAGTATGTTATAAAAAAGTACTGGAGGAACATTTGCATTCATCAGCCAGGAAGCTGCACATGGGACATACTTGGACATTCCAAAATAACAATGATCCAAAACACAAGGCCAAGTCTATGTCATTGGCTACAGCAGAATAAAGTGAAGGTTCTGGAGTGGCCATCTCAATCTCCTGACCTCAATATCATTGAGCCACTCTGAGGAGGTCTCAAATGTGCAGTTTATGCAAGACAGCCCAAGAATTTCCAGGAACTGGAGGATTTTTGCCAAGAGGAATGGACAACTTTACCATCTGAGAAGATAAATACAAATACCACAAAAGTCTTCAAGCTGTCATTGATGTTAAAAAGGGGGCAATACAGTATTAAGAACTGGGGTATGTAAACTTTTGATCAGGGTCATTTGGGTAGTTTCTGTTGCCATTATGATTTAAAAAGAGTAAACACAGTTAATTGATAATAAATGGCTTCAGCCAAACACTAATCACGAGTGAAAGAAAAGTTTTTGTGTTATCCATATTCTCTGAAAAATGGCCAAGAAATCATACATTTTGCCAGGGTATGTAAACTTATGAGCACAACTGTATGTGCATAAGGGGGCACTAAGAATAAAATTCTAATAATATGATATAACCAGATACCAATATAGTGCAAAATTCATAAACTGTAAAGCAAAATACATGTATAAAAATACAAATGTCATCAAACTGTGGGACAAAATACAAAATCCAATACCTAAAGTGCAAAGTGTAAATTCCAATCATTAAAAAGTGACAGTACGTGAAAGTAATTTTAAATGCAGTTCATAACATCTTCTGACTCAATGGTATTAATCTTTAGTAGGGTATGTTGTTGAAAAACCATCACCAGCTTAGTGTTTGTTCACCCGATAGTGCTCAATTAGAAGTATACTCACCAGAGAACCATGACCCCTTTAACTAAAAAGAGAGTCAAACGACGCCTGTGTATGTAAATCTCCTTTAAATTCTTCCAGCTCCTCTCAGGGATTCTAGATAACTCTCCTCCTCTCCACCATGGCATCACATAATAAAAGAAGGGAAACCAATATAGTGTAATACCATCTTAATAGATCAAAATAGTTCAAAGCTGCTTACATTGTGGATTGCCTTTGCCCAGCACTACATGAAATGTTTTGGAGATGCCGCCACTCTGCTCGCCCTCTAGAGCCGGTGTGCATTCCACTGGCTGATTAGTAAAAACTGGAAGTCTGGGACCCAGAAGTGACGTGAAGTTTCCAGGAAGCATCCTGGAAAAATGCACCTCAACGTATGTTTTGTTGTCTGACGTTATCAGGAAGCGTCACTGAAGTCAGACCTGGAAGTGACGCGCATTTTTTCAGTCACATCACTTCCAGGTTCCAGGCTTCTGGCTTCTATTAATTGGCCAGAGGAATTCATGCTGGCTCTAGATCATGCTGGCTCATTGATGCTTCCTGATGAAGTCAGATGATGAAACGTACGTTGAGGCGCATTTTTCCAGGACGCTTCCTGATGAGGTCAGACCACGAAGCGTACGTTGAGGCGCATTTTTCTAGTCATGTCACTTTCGGGTCCCAGGCTTCCGGCTTCTATTGGCCAGTGGAACGTGCGGCGTCTCTAAAGCATGAGCAAAGCGGAGGTGTCTCCAAAACATTTCACGCGGGTATTCCTAGTGCCGGGCAAAGGCACTCCACATGTAAGTAGCTTTTAACTATTTTGTACTTATGATCTATTAAAATGGTATTACACTATATTGGTTCCCCTTATTTTATTATGCAGTGCCATGGTGGAGAGGAGGAGAGTCATCTAGAATCCCAGAGGAGAGCAAGGAGAATTTAAAAGAGATTTGCATACCCAGGCGTCTTTTGACCCTCTTTTTAGTTAAAGGGGTGATGGTTCTCTGGTGAGTGTGCATCTAATTGAGCACTATTAGGTGAACAAACACTAAGCTGGTGATGGTTTTTTTACAACATACCCTACTGAAGATTAATCCCATTGAGTCAGAAGATGTAATGAATTGCATTTAAAAAGGACTTTCATATACTGTCAGTTTTTAATGATTGGAATTTAGCACTTTGCACTTTAAAGGAGTTGTAAAGGCCGAAGGTTTTCTATCTTCTAGTAATGTTTTGTGTATCTCATTCAATGCAATAGGTGCAAGAAAGGATCTTATGTTGGGGAAACAGGACAGAAATTGCAAACAAGGATGCATTTACACAGACATACCATCAAGGAACATAAAGAAGATGATTTCTGCACATCGGTGGGACATCTCTTCTCACAACCGGACCACACTATTGAAGACCTCAATGTTTTAGTTCTTAAAGGGGATTTCAAAAATATCCAGGAAAGGAAAACGTTTGAACTAAGAATGATTCTTCTTTTTGACACAAAAAATAACAGTTTAAACTTAGTTATAGGTTTTCTTACTCATTATTCTAAAGTTTTACGACCCACTCTGTGACTGTCATTTCCCCCCTCCCCACTCCCCAGTCTATAGCTATGCCTGTCTTATCTCACTATCTCACTGACTCTGCAGCTAGCTTCATTACCATTTGCCTTATACATTGATTTGTGTTTGTTTGTTTTTCCTTTTTTTTCCTTTCCCTCAGAGATTTTTTTCTCTTTTTTTCTTCTTTTTTTAACATTCAGCTAAACCTTTTGTGAATAAGTACTGCTTGGACCTGGAAGAAGGGGACACACCCCGAAAGCTTGAAAAATAGTATGTTAGCGCAAATAAAAAAAGGATCACGGACAGTACTCAATTTTCTCTGGCACAATTGTACTAATACGGCTACAATCACCTTAATCAGTTTTAGTTACAATTTACAATGTATTTGAAAACATAAATTCAAATTTATTTTGAAGTTGCGTAAGGTATTTCTAAGTTCTAACATTTATAAAGTGTCATTGCCCACCCCCCTCCACCTTCCGCATGCATGACCTATGTGTCTTTGTGTTCCCATCTGGGTCAACACATTCTGGACTAATTAGTGTGGTTGCTACAGAGACTATAGGAGGTCAAGGTGAGCATTTCCACTGAATAAGGTGCTAATGGTATCAGAGTCTATAAAGGTGTTAAATGAAACAAGAAGTTAAAACATTAATAAGCCTTTCTTCCAAACCAACAAAAACAGTAATAAAATGTTGCTCTCTTAAAGTGGACAGATCATTTATCTTACATCTGAATGACCTTAAAGTGATACTAAAGTCTCGTTTTTTTCATTTAAAATAACAAACATGTAATACTTACCTGCTCTGTGTGATGGTTTTGCACAGAGCAGCCCATATCTTCCCTTTCTCAGGTCCCTTGCCGGCGCTCCTGGCTCCTCCCACCTGCCAAGTGCCCCCACAGCAAGCAGCTTGTGATGGGGGTACCCGAGCCAAACCGCTGCTCTGTGTGTCCATTTAGACATGGCGCCGCTCTCCTTATTGGCTTACTGACTTTGATTGACAGCAGCAGGAGCCAATGGTGCCCCACTGCTGTCTCAGCCAATGAGAAGGGAGAGTCCCGGGCAGCCGAGTCTCTTGTGCAACATCACTGGATCGAGATGGGCTCAGGTAAGTATTAGCGGGGCTGAGGCTGCACACTGAAGATGTATTATCTTAATGCATAGAGTGACTTTAGAATCACTTTAACCCCTTGCCGACCGCCGATCGGCATTTGACGGCGGCAAGGTGGCTCGTGAGCGCAAATCGCCGTCATATGACGGCGGCCGCGCTCACTGTGTTCGGGGAGGGCCGGGGAGCGGGTGCGGCGGCTTCGATTGCCGCCGGCCCCCCGCGATGCCCCCCCCGGAGCGAATGAGCGGAGGTCCGTGTATGTAAACACGGACCTCCGCTCTGTGTGAGGGGCAGTTTACGGCTAGCCGCCAGCCGTTCCCCAATTTCACTAAGATTTCAGTGAGATACGTAATTCTATTATGTAGAAGTCACACGTCGGAGTCGGGGCGATTATGAATGGACTCGGGTAGAGCTAGGTCACTACAACGTGTTCTCTGAGCCGACGGGCCCTGAGAGGGAAGAGTAACCGACTCTGTCGTCACCCCGTGGTAACCGAGGACGACGACAGTTAGTTTCAGTCATTCGGT
>BLSH010076090.1:479192-497973 GCA_018402905.1 Glandirana rugosa | reverse complement strand
CTAGTAAAAAAAAAAAAAAAACCCAAAAATGAATTCTCATCATCTGTAAACGCGACCACTTTTGCGCAAACCAATCAATAAACGCCGATTGCGATTTTTTTTATCGCAAATATGAGGAAGAATATAAATCGGCCAAAAACGGTGGAAAAAAATGTTTTTTTATATTTTTTTTTTTGGATTTGTATTCTAGCAAAAAGTAAGAAATTTGGGTTTTTTTGCAAAATTGTCGCTCTTCTTTTGTTTATAGCGGCGATCAGAAATGACGCAGAGGGGATCAAATACCACCAAAAGAAAGCTCTGTTTGTGGGAAAAAAAGGACGCTAATTTCGTTTGGGTACAACGTCGCACGACCGCGCAATTGTCAGTTAAAGCGACGCATCGCCGAATCGCAAAAAGGGCTCCGGTCCTAAAGCAGCAAATCCTTCCGGGGCTGAAGTGGTTAAGTCTGAATGAATCAATTGTTGACCTGTCAGAATATACAACATTATCCTCTAACCAGACAGTTATTTAGCTCCTGTCATGTGACTGTGCCTAAACATGAGCAAAGAATCTTGGGTGAGTGATGTCATCGGTCTGCTACACACTAAGGAAACATTTTCTGAGTCTCTACTCCCTTATTGATCACTCACTGGGACTTTGTTACATGGTTACTTTTGGCATCTTAAAGGGTGAGAAGCAGCAGCGAGGGGGTGAGCTGGCTACATTGGTACACACAGTCAGGAACATAAAAGACCCATTTACACTGATGCATTTTATTGTGCGTGTTCCAACATGCTAAAGCCCATGTGTTGCGATTTGCCAAAATAAAGAAAGTGTCTGTTCCCACCTCAATGCTTCAATGCAGTGTGTTTTTAAAATACATGTCCATTGTTTTCTTTGTTTTACTGCATGGGATGCCACAGAAGTCAATGGCAGTGCACCAAAATGCCTAGATCATGTGTTTTCCTACATTGGCAACAGGTACTAACAAGCCTTGGTTAATGACTGTTGTTAACCCTATCGCACAGAAAAGGCACATGGACACATTGCGATGCACCAATATAATGCAACCAAAAAAGTCACCTCTACTCTACATCTAAAAACTACTGCAAAGGCACCTAGGTTTACATGATTCTATTACATTGTGTATTAACATGTTTGGCGTTAAGACAGCCTATTCATTATGAATGGACTGCTAATAGACAGCAATGGACAAAAAAGGCAGAATAGGTTCCTTGACATGCATTGCAGCAATATGCAGTAATGTGAACATTAGCCATGCAGTACTGCAACTTAGAAGAATGAATAGGGCATAATAAGTTTTCAGATGATGGTCAAATACTTTAAGTTCTATACCTGTGCACTGCAATGTAAAAGGTAAATACTGTTCTCCAGTATACTCCAACCTATATATTTGCAGTAATTTACAATAAACTGCACTTTAAAATTTTAACATGGATACATGGTTCCTGTCTCATTGGGGTGCAACCACCATTTATTATCCTGAAGTCAACTGAAATAAGACTTGCTTAAAGAGAAACTATGATGGTTTTTAGTTAACTTTATTTCTAACTCTTTTTTTTTTATTTTATAAAGATAATTATATTAATCAGTGCCTGTGGGGAATTGCTTTGTATAAATATTTCCCACAATCAGTTCCTCCTTAGGCACTCAGGAATTGATTGGAAGATTAAGACAGGTACCAGGCACGACAAGGAGCCTGAGCTTTCTCTGTGCTGTCTTCGCTTTCTTGAGCTATTAATGTTCTGGCCTGCTGTAAGGAGTCCCAGGGAACCAGGGCACTCACCAGGACATCCAAAAATAGCTGAACTCCAGGTATGGGCATGGATTTTATGGCATAAAAGGGGAGAAGACTACAGTGCTGCTGTAGCCACCAATAGAAACCGTAGGATACATGTAGGGAAATGGAAAGTTTATATGACAGTCACACAAAGGAAAGTGGCAGCTCCCCTGAGCCCCCAAGGCCCTGAGTCAACCTAGTACACATATAAGACAGTAAGGGGAAGAGTGTGCCTCCATCATCTGAGTGTAAAGTGTGCAAATTGGCATTTAGTATTAATAAAGTAATGCACTGACATATAGTAGAGGAAGAATCAGCATGTCTTCCATGGTGGACTTATCATCAATGGCAGAGATCAGCAGGCAAGCGGCTTGTGTTATGCAGAGTTTGGCTGGAAGCTGCTGGGTGGATGTGAAGAGAAGCGCTGTAGCTTAGGTAGCTGGAACACAAGCAGTGCAGCATGTGCGGTGGCTTACGGGTATCTTTAGCTTGCTCCGCAGTCCTCGGCTCCTCGGTGATGACGTCACCCAGTAAGGGGGCGTGGTTACATGTTTTGGGACTCCGCCCCTTTGTCAAACCATAGGGAAGGCAGTGGATTTTATGGCATAGTTGAAATGGGCCAGCTTGGACCAATGTAAGTATGCATATTTCATAACTGTGGGATGCTTGTGGAAACTTGGAATCACTGTAGTAGACTCTGCTATTACAGTAATTGTTACTATCTTCAGGGTCCCGTGCTGAGTGGCTGTCCTACTGCATAGTAACGACAGGGGGTCGCCTGCTCAGCACAGGTGCCGTACATAGAATGACTTGTATTTTTCTCAGTGAATGCAAGGTGTTCTCTGGCTGAGGTGGAGAGAGGGTAACATCAAGCTCTCTGCCTTGTTCAATCAGAGAACTAGGAGCCTGGATGATAATGGCAACTAATACAAAGATTTTCAGCTTCGACAGGGATCCCACAGGTATGGAATTTGCATACTTACATTCATTCAAGCTGGACCAGTATAACTATGTTATAAGATCCATACCTGGACTTTAAAAAATGCCAGATTTTTTAATGTACTAAAACCAGGTTCACACAATTGAATTGCCGTAATGTGTGCTTTACCGCAATGCTTCTTACCACATGTTGCATGCCTTGGTATGATGTGGTGCCATTTATTTTGAATGCCACCTAAATACACTAGGCAATGACTGAAAAAGGATCAGGTGTGATTTTAACCACTCTGAGATACATTGGCAGCCTATTGTATGCAATGTGAAATGTAGTGTGCATTAATGTGCATGCATGCAAAAATATATTTGATTTCTGTGAATCAGGCTTTTCTATTTCTATTCAACACAACCCCTCCCCTGTAAGAGGACCAGTGCTGAACTGCAGAATAAGACAGGTGGGGTAGTGAGGGACAATGGAGAGGGTGAACACTCCTTGGCATTTTTTTTTATATGAATGAGGATGGAGGACCCATTAATTAAAACAATAAGAGGCTGAATTTGGGTTTGAAGTTCAGTAAGGACTGAAGTTTACAACACTATTCTTGTGATGGCAGCAACAATTATTACTGGAAGCCCATGGCACTCAGTAGCAGACCCAGGCCTCATGGCAAGGAAGTGCAGTCAGGGGAGGCAGGGGAGGCAGAGCCATGAACATAAAAAAAGATCAAGCTTTGAGGGTTGTAGCTCGGGGACATGGGGTCAAAAATTTGGGAGGGGGTGTGGGTAGCTGAAGTACGACACCACCGCACCGCTGGTCAAAATTTGGGGCGCCTATCATCTAAGGTTCCGGAGATACGGGGCTCCTTGCACAGCCTGTCAGAAGCTACATACAGCATGGCCTGTTCAAATACAAGCTGGCACACACTGTTTGCAGCAGACTGAGAAGATAAGTTCACAGTGCCTCTGATTTCTTGTCAAGCACTGAGCTCAATGGACAGCTTGGAGCCTTGGACCAATGGTAAAGCGCCATTGGTCCAAGCTGTCCAAAAAAAATGCTGCAGTGGAGGCTCTCCTCTAACTGCAGTGTCATAGAAGGGGGCATGTGTCTAAAAGAGACAGGCTCCCTTTCAGCCCAGCCCTCTTAACTACAAGGAAAAAACATGGGTTTATGGGTATAAGGTTTACCCATAATCCCATGTTTTTCTCACACAGTTACAGGAGTTGTAAAGGCAGAAGGTTTTTTATCTTAATGCACCCCCTAATTACTTCCTTGAGCCTCTTCTCTCTCCAGCGATGTCCATGATTCCCTCAGCCATCCAGGACACCCCTTCTGATTGGCTGAGAAACAGCTGCAGCGCCATTGGCTTCCGCGGCTGTCACTCAAAGTCTGTCAGCCAATCAGGGGTGAGAGGGGGCGGGGCCAGGTTGGGGCTCCGTGTCTGAAAGGATACGTGGAGCTCTGATTCAGTTCGGGTGCCCCCTTAGCGAGCTGCTGGCTGAGGGGGCACTCAATAGGAGGGAAGGGCCAGGAGAGCCGAAGAGTGACCCGAGAAGAGGAGGATAAGGGCTGCTCTGTGCAAAACCATCTGCACAGAGGAGGTAAGTATAACATGTTTGTTATTAAAAAAAAGAAAAACAAGACTTTACAATCACTTTAAGGGAGGGAGAATCTGCTGCCACTGAAAAAGGTACTTTTTTAATCAAGCTAAATCATATATTATTATGCTATATGTTATTACATAATCATTTATTATTTATCTATTTACTGTGAAATTACTGGTTGGAGGATATAACTTCAAACTTCAGTAATTTGTCCTTTAAGCCACCTGCTTGAGTACAGTTTTTGAAAATATAGTAAATTACCTTAAAAATAATATATAATAATTATTTGTATATTACTTACTTATGGTAATAATTAACCACTTGCCACTCAGGCCAATTCTAACATTTCTCTCCTGCATGTAAAAATTATCATTTTTTTGCTAGAAAATTACTCAGAACCCCAAACATTACATTACACCCTAGGGAATAAAATGACAGTCGTTGCAATTTTTTATGTCACATGGTATTTACGCAGCAATTTTTCAAACACTTTTTTAAGGAAAAAACTGTTTCATGAATATAAAAAAAAACACTAAAGTTAGCTTGTTTTTTTTGTATAATGTGAAAGATGACGTTACGTCGAGTAAATAGATAATTATCATGTCATGCTTTAAAATTGGGCACAATTATGGAATGGCGCCAAACTTTAGTACTTAAAAATCTCCATAGGGGACGCTTTAAACATTTTTTACAGGTTACATGTTTAGAGTTACAGAGGAGGTCTAGCACTAGAATTATTGCTCTCTCTAACGTTCGCGGCCATACCTCACAAGTGTGCTTTGAATGCCAATTACATATGCATAATGAGAATTGAATATGTAGCTTGTGAATATGTAACCTGTGTGTATCTGGCTCAGATACTAGCCAGTGCCCCTCCACTAGCCACTGACCTCACCGTACATCCCTGCTTCATGGGTTGGGTTCAGTAAATCTGTTGTTCCAATATGAATACTCACATGTACAGGATTTTTGGGTGGAATTGAGGAAGAGTTTTTTTTTTTGTCCAAAGGGGGCAGATGCCGTTTATCCACATAAAACTTGGAAGGATCACTCCACTCCACTGGATATCAGTATTTGGAGGGTCTGGGCATGTTTAAATGGCTTCATGAGCTTCTGAAAAAAAAAAATACATTCTAGTGCATGGGTGACTGATGTAGGTAGATTATGCTGTCAGGTACCTGTGGGGCAAGGGTAGAGGGACAAAGGATGGCCAGTGGCCAAACACTCTTAGACTTCAGAAATCTATTGATTCCCCCAACCATGCTAAACAGCATGAATTAGCCCTCCTCCTCGGACGAATCTCCCTAATCAAAATTGCATTGTGACAGCCAGCACCTGTGACTGTCAGAATATGTGAACCCTGTCTGCAACTGAATGGCTGCAGTCACTATTGAGTTGAAATTTCCCGTTGGGCCCCGCTGGTTTTCAGTTGCATTGCATTGTCAGGAAGAGTGGTGCCATCAGGGCCTGAATTTTGGAGAATTCACCAAGAACTGGTCAAACCTTTCTCTGTGTACGGCCAGGTTAATTTAAATGTTCCTGTGTATTGTGTACAGTGCTGTAGAATACATCTGCACTATATAAAAGTATAAAACATTAGCTTGCACGAGGCAAAATATTCTTGGGAATTTATTCTATCCAGACAGCTTAATCATTTCAGGACGTTTAATGTGAATCACGGATGCGTTCAACCTCTTGTACCTATTATTACTTTTTCTGGACAACTCCACAGGGTCATGTAATCTTGCTCCCTCTCTACCCACAATGCTTTGCAGGTCCTTTCTAAAGGACAATGATGAATCCCGGCCAGGGAAATAAATGCTGGCAGCTAATAGAAGCTAATAAGTCTGTGATTGATGTCTGAACTTATTCAAAAGTCATTTCTTGCAAATAATTAAGCAATTTTATAGTTCACTACTTCTTAATTTGCTGATAAAAAAAGGTTTCTTCTGGTCTGTCCATGAATCAGGTGATGATTGGAAGGAACATTGCACCATAAAATGCTTTCTACTGAGTACAGTATAGCTGGTGCTGAAACTGGTTTTTGACACATAATGTAGCACTGTGCCATCAGTTTAATTGATATATAGTAATTTTGTTTATATTGTCTTCATTTATTTTCAATAGATTTTTTATTAAATTTTTGAAAGACAACAAGAAGATGTCCACATCCACATTTATCAGTTGACATATAAGATGCATGTACAACAAAACATTAGAATTACAAAGAAGGCTTGGACATGAGGTTTGATTTATTTTGAGAATATACAACTTAGGACTCTAGCTAGGAGAGATCAGAACCCCTCTTCCTATAGAGGCTACTGTTACTAGGGAGCCGTGATTCTAGACCACCATATTGGAATTAAACCAAACATAAACATGGGAGGCGGATCTGGAAGGAGTATATGACTACTCTTGAAGGGATATTTGTGGTCCAATGTCAGCCCCAAAATCGGGCTTCTAAGTGAGGGTAGGCCTCACTGACCACTTTTGTATTAAGCCTCGTACGGAGGAACTCAGAGACCAAGCCATTTCCCCGACACCCACATGGGGACTAACTGTGCCGGAAAAATGGAGCCCACCCTCCAAGTCCCCCCACGGAGGTCGGATATTTTCCTGCACAGATAAAGATAAACTAGAACATAAACCAAACATTGAAATGGCAGAACATATTGAGATTAAGTTTAGAGGAAGGGATCCTTCCGCTCTCAATGAAGCTCCGAGTAATAATAAAAGCGCATCTATATCAAAAGATCAGTGTATAAGTACGGGAGAGAGAGAGAAGAAGAGAGTAAGAAGAAAGAAATTAGAGGTAAAGGAAGCGAGGATGAGCATGTGAGTGCGTCACTATACTGTGAACAAGGAGACTGGGAACACTAGAGGCCTGGAATTAGAGAGATGCCCACAAACCTAGCCCACGGCTCCCAGATCCTCTCAAATTTATGAAGATTGTCCAGAAGGATACTAGCAAGTCTCTCCTGAGTCATAAGCCATGAAATTTTCCGGATGGCAGCCTTCGAGGAGACCCGTTCTAGCTTCCAGGCTCTTGCAACCGTGAGTTTGGCTCCTAGCAGTATTAAATGAATCAATTTTCTGTTAGCTTTAGTGGAATTAGGGATATGGTCGTTTAAAAGAGCAATAGTTGGAGTCCTTGGAAGCTTGTTGCCTGTGACCTTATGGATAATACGGAAAATTTTGGTCCAAAATGGACGTATTCTTGGACATTCCCATCAAATGTGAGCCAACGTGCCTTGAAGCTTGCAGCCTCGAAAGCAACCTGGGTCACAATTTGGGATAAACCTGTGAAGTCTAACCGGTGTGAGATACCATCTCAACATTACTTTTAAGCTGGCTTCCATGATACTGGTATTAAGTATGCCCTTGTAGGATCTAGAGCAGGCTGATTGCCATTTGTCCAGATCCCATTCAAATTGCAAATCAAACTCCCAGTTGGACATATAAGATGCTTTCCTAGTAGGTAGCGTGAGAGCTTCATAAATAAGAGAAATGCCCCCTTTTTGTAATGATGGCTGACCACACCACTGTTCATAGGATGTTATCCTAGGAGGAAGAGGCTTCTCTGACCATATTTTATGAAGGAAGATCGATATTTGGTGGAATCTGAAATGTTCTGAATTCGGAAGTTCCAAGGTCTCTAGACAATATTTAAGCGTAAGTGGACCCGTAGTTGTGAAAAAGTGACCTATGCGGAACAAACCTTTGTTGAGCCACCACTGAAATTCTTTGATGTTTAGTCCCGGGGGAAACTCAGGGTTATTGAATAGATGAGCTAAAGGCCTGATAGGAGAGACCAAAGAGGCGTTGCCTTTGATTTTATCCCAGAGGGCTATTTCATTGGAAAGGGTAGGGGCTAAGATAGGTGGTCTTTCTTTAGGCGGGCACCAAAGGATGAAATCAAGGGTATGGCGGGGGATAGCCTCCCTTTCTATCCGCACCCAATCCTGTTTCTCCTGTGTAAAGTATAGTGAGGATAATTGGGAAAGCCTAGCCGCTTGAAAATATTTTTCCAAATGAGGAAGACCCACACCTCCTCTACGTCTGTGAAAGAATAGGGTTTGCTGGGGAATCCTATATCCAGCCGTACCCCAGATGAATTTAAGGATCTTACTCTGAAGCGACTTGATGTGGTCTCTACGGATTGGAACCGGCAGGGAGCGGAAGAGATATAGGAGCCTGGGGAGTAAAGTAATTTTTACTGAGTTGATTCTTCCTAACCAGGAGATATTCATCTTAGACCACGTTTTGAGATCTGCTTCAAGTTTACGGAAGAGGGGGGGGGGTAATTTGCACTATAAAGAGTGTCATATTTGGAAGTGAGATTAATCCCTAAGTAAGATATTGACGAGTCACTCCATTTAAATTTGAAGTTTGATTTGAGGTTGGAGACTTCCTCTGAGGGAAGGGAGATGTTTAGTGCTTGAGACTTAGTAAAGTTAACCCGAAGGCCTGAGATTTTGGAGTAGTTGTTGAGAAGCCTGCAGAGGGAGGGAAGCGAACGCAATGGAGACGTTATGAACACTAGGATATCATCCGCAAATAACCCGCATTTATGTTCCTGTTTCCCACATAGGGCCCCTTTAATATCCTGATCATTTCTAATAGCTGCAGCTAGGGTCTCTATTGCGATAGCAAAGAGTAATGGAGAAAGAGGACATCCTTGTCTCGTGCCCGTCTTAATCGGGAACGAGTCAGAATAGAAGCCCTGCGTCTTAATTTGCGCTTGGGGGAAAGAATATAGGGACCCAATCAGGCCCAGAAATCTTTCCCCAAACCCCCAGTGTTTCAACAAGGAGAATAAGTAAGGCCAAGATACTGAATCAAATGCTTTACATAAGTCCAGCGAGAGGAGCATACCCTTTTGAGGGAGGCCACCTGTCCAGTTGGATTGCAGAATAGAGACTATGTTGATAGCTCTTCTGATTTGATCCGGACCTTGGCGTGTTGGGATAAATCCAACCTGATCCCTATTTATGTATTGATTGATGAACGAGGCCAATCTATTGGCCATTATCTTGGTCAAAATTTTCAAATCAATATTTATAAGGGAGATAGGCCGATAATTATCCACGTCTTCCGGGTTTTTCCCTGGTTTGGGAATAACCGTGATGTACGCTGTATTTAGGTGTTTTTCCACGGGATCCCCATTCATTTTAGCATTACAAAATTTTACTATGTGGGGGGCAAGTGTTTTGGAGAAAGTATTATATTAGAGTCCCGAGAAGCCATCTGGGCCGGGGGCTGAGCCTTGTTTAAGGTTTTTGATAACCTCTATCACCTCCTCTTCCAATATTACTTTATCCATTAATTTTCTGTGTTCCTCTGAAAGGAGGGGTAAGGGTACCTGTTCAATAAACTGGTTTATATTTTCTGTTTTTTCATTAGTTCCCGGGCTATACAATTCCTCGTAGTATCTTTGGAAGGCCCCTATAACCTTTTTAGGGTTGGAAGTGGGGGGTTTCCCGTCTGCCCTGATTTTAGGCATCATAAAATGTTTTGTCCTAGGTGAAAGTTTTCTAGCAAGAAGCGAACTCAATTTGTTATCCTGAGAGTAAAATTTATGTTTGGACCATCGAATGGCTTTCTCTGCTCTGGTGGTTAGTGCTAAATTTAGTTCCAATTTTGCTTTCTCAAGTTTATCTAAGAGTAGAGGGGAAGGATTAGCTTTGTGCTCAGCTTTGAGAGTTATGAAGGATTCTTCAAGTTTTAATAGAGCCAAGCCTCTTTCTCTTTTAATCCGGGACGCAAGCTGAATAAGTTTGCCTCTAATGAAGGCTTTGTGGGCGGCCCACACTGTTTCTGCTGAAGAGGCGTCAGTCACGTTAAAAGAGAAAAATTCTTGGAGATTTTTATCAAGTTCAACGTTAATTACTGGGTCTGATAATAGGGACTCATTGAGTCTCCAATGTGGCCTGGGAAAGTATTTGGATCTAAGAAGTATGGATAAAGTCACTATAGAGTGGTCGGAGAGCACTGTGTCATGAATGGTAGCCTCTAGGATAGAGGAAAGAATGTAGCTTGGAGTCAATAAGTGGTCAATCCTCGAGTACGAGTTGTGGGGGCTAGAGAAGTGGGTGAAGTCTCTTTTGGTCGGATGTTTGTCCCTCCAGGTATCCACTAGGTTGTGTGTATGTAAAAGTTTGGCTATTTTCAGGCTTTCTTTGGAGGGGTGCAATAATTGTTTACCTTGGGGCCTTGATTTGTCCAAAGATTGGTCGAAGGCTGAGTTGGAGTCTCCCCCAAAAACGATAGCTCCCTCTAGAAGAGGAGATAGGGTATCTAGCATCTTCCGGAAGAATCTCAACTGGCCTTTGTTTGGGGCATAGTATGAAACAAAAGATACAATTTGTTCATCTATGGTGCCTTTTACAAGGATATATCTGCCCTCCTGGTCCTTAACTTCAGACAATAGTGTGAAGTTGCAGGTCTTCGAAACTAAAATAGCTACGCCTTTAGTTTTAGTTTCAGCACTGGCTAGAAAGAATTTAGGAAAGTGGGAATGTATAAAGTTGGGCTTGTAACTAACAGGAAAATGAGTTTCCTGAAGCATTACGACATCCAATTTCAATGATTTGTAGTGGTCTCCTATTTTTCTACGCTTGACAGGGGAGTTAATTCCCTGTACATTGTGGGAAGCTATCCTTAAAGGGCCTCGTGTATGGTCAGCCATCATTACACAGGCATCTAAAACTTATGACACTGAAGCAACTCACCCGCACCTGGAAGCCAGCAAAGTTCCGGGTACCCCGCATGTTCCCAGTGTCAGTGACTTGAGCAGCACTCACTCTAGAAAAAAAAAAGGAGAGAGGGAGAGAAGAAGAAAATGAACAGAGAGCTAAGATGAGAAGAGAAATACATGAAGCATACCAATATCGCAAATTAAAGGGCCCTAAAAAGGGCCTGTTTCTCCTACTAAGGGTCTTGTAGCCAAGAGGGGAGAAACTATAGAGCCCCTTGGTTATCCCTTTGTAGAAATCTATGTGTCTGGCTATTTCGGCCAGACTGCCCATCTCCAATCTGCCTAGAGAGGTCAGAGGGAGAGAGGCGGAGGCGCATGTGGGCCTTCGCCTGCCCCGAAACCCAACATAACAACAGAAGGGGTTGTGTCGAGCAAAACTGTATTTTAAGAACAGATATAATATGTCCTCCCCCTCCTTTAAGGGACAGCGGGGAGCATCATGAGGAGAGCTGTCCCCGGAACATCTGTAACTCTAAACTGTACATAGGGTAGCAGAGAGTAGTTAAAAGTTGACCGCAGGATCAGACCGATCACAGAGGATCATTTTCCTTAGCTCTTTTGGGTTTGGCTTTTTTCCACAGGGGGGTCCTGGGGCTGGTGGGGGAATGTCTCTTGGAGGAGCTGGGGTTATTAGTGGTTTCCATGTCTGCTTCTTGAGAAATCAGGTGGAGATGCAAAAAAAGTTTCTCTCCCTCCTGAAGGGATGAGAAAGCATATTCCTTCCCTTTTAGGGAAAATTTGACAGCGAATGGGAAGGCCCATTTGTATTTGATGTCCTTTTCCGTCAGAACTTTCAGAAGGGGTTTGAGAGATCTCCGTTTTTGAATAGTAGATGGGGCTAGATCCGCAAAGATTTGGACCGAATACCCTTTGCACAATACTTCTTCTGAGGACCTGGCTTGTTTCATGATCCCTTCTTTAATTGCGTAATAGTGGGGCTTAACAATTATGTCTCTCGGGGTACCATCTTTCCGTGGGGGGCCCAGAGCTCTGTGGGCCCTGTCCAGTTCCAGGCGGTGCTTAGGGGTGTCTGGAAGTAAATTGGAGATTAAATTTTGTATTGCTTCGGGGACATCTTTCACCTCTTCTGGGAGGCCCCTCACTCGGAAGTTATATCTCCTGGATCTGTTTTCTAGGTCGTCAATTCTTGACAAAGCCGTATCCAGTTGCTCCTGTAGTGAACATATTAGGTCAGAGTTCTGGTTAGAGGTAGCCGCGGTGGCCTCAAGTTTGTTCTCAATGGCTTCCATCCGGTTACCGAACATTTGAAAATCTGACTTGATCTCCCCTGTAATGGTGGCAATTGTGTTGGCTAGTCCCCTTTCCAGGAGAGCTGAAAACTTGTGGTAAAGGTCTTCAACTTGTATGGACAGGTCATGGTTATGGTGGTTCTGAAAGGTTGGGGCTGGACTGTTCGGTTCTAACTGAGGGGAGGCGAATTCACCCTGGAACCGGCCAAGTAGAGACTCAGTAGATGTAGGGGAGGGAACGGGTGGTTGAAGTTGTCCCCCTTTCGATCCAGGAGTGAAGTTCAGGAGGGCCGGGGATAAAACTGGTCTGATGTCCAGACAACCTGACGGTCCTGAGATCTCAGAAAAGGGGCTTTCTTTATTGTGATGATCTTGGACGACCCCCGCCATATCTGGGGCCTTTGCTGCTCCTGTGGTCCCCTGGGGTGTAGCCGCAGCAAAAAGTTGGCTAAGGTCTTTTTTGGCCGTGGGGCCAGACATGGGAGACCAATGTGACTTGTCAAGCGGACAGGATATCCTTTAGTGCAGTGGCTCCTTAAATTGTTCTGGAGTAGTAATGAATGTTGCTGTGTAATGTGCTGCAGGACTGGGACCTGAGCAATAGGTGAGGTAGGCCTGAAAGGGCTTCCCAGTTGTCTGTAGTATAGACTCCTGAATGGAAAGAGCCTCAGATGGGTTTACTGTGGATTTGAAAGAGACCTCTGTTCAGAGTGGTGGTAAGGAAAGGCCTGAGCCCCGGGTGGCGGCCATCTTGGTACACCCGGCCGTTTCTGTGAACTCTTTTGGAAGCTGCTGTGCTTTTAATTGAGTCACTTACTGTGATGCTGGCCACCAGTCTGGTAAGGAGGGGCTGTCCAAGTGATCTTTTCCTGCTCCAGGGCTCCCTAAAACCAGCGGGGGATCAGAACTCTCCGTAGGCCGCGGCCGCAGCCATCTTGGGACACCCCGCCGCCGATAAACTTTGGATGGGCTGCTCCCGCTACTAGTTTTAGGCTTCAGCCAGCAAGCCCCCCGGCTTCTGAAGGTACTTGGATCCCAGATCCTTCGTGCTGGAAACACCTGGGAGGCTCGCAGACTGTGCTGTAGGCTTGCCGGGCGGGCGAAGATGCGGAGCTCCGGGCTAGGCGACCATATCGGAGCTCCCGCGCATGCGCACCTATTGTCTTCATTTATTATCGTCAAGACAATATTTTTTGATAAGCAAATATTAATATTATATCAGTCTGCTCTCTAGCCAACAGGAGGAGCGTTAGGCTCTTTTTTACCTGTTTTCCTCCAACGCATTTGCTTCTTTGTTGTACAATGCCTGTTGCTTACAGAGCCGAAGCTCAAGAAATCTTGCTAAAAAAATCAGAGGGAGAAAACATGCGTATGATACATAAATTAGAATATGTGCTGGATAAGAAAAGACCATGGAAATGAAGTGCTGTGATATGCCTTCTTTGGGCGGTACTGGGCAGGGGCGGTTGGATGTACACAAGATGCATATACAGTTATGTATGGACCTCTATTGTGATGCATGTATTGCTGCATTATTTAAAACTTGTAGCCACTGTTTATTCATTATATTAATCTCTGTACCTGACTTATTGTACACCCATTTATTTCTTTTTGTTTGTTTCAATAAAACGACTTTTTTACAATAAACAAAAAAAAAATCAGAGGGATATACAAAGTACAGTGCCTTGCGAAAGTATTCGGCCCCCTTTGAACTTTCAACCTTTTGCCACATTTCAGGCTTCAAACATAAAGATATAAAACTGTAATTTTTTGTGAAGAATCAACAACAAGTGGGACACAATCATGAAGTGGAATGACATTTATTGGATATTTCAACATTTTTTAACAAATAAAAAACTGAAAAATTGGGCGTGCAAAATTATTCAACCCCTTTACTTTCAGTGCAGCAAACTCTCTCCAGAAGTTCAGTGAGGATCTCTGAATGATCCAATGTTGACCTCAATGACTAATGAAGATAAATAGAATCCACCTGTGTGTAATCAAGTCTCCATATAAATGCACCTGCACTGTGATAGTCTCAGAGGTCCATTTAAAGCGCAGAGAGCATCATGAAGAACAAGGAACACACCAGGCAGGTCCGAGATACTGTTGTGGAGAAGTTTAAAGCCGGATTTGGATACAAAAAGATTTCCCAAGCTTTAAACATCCCAAGGAGCACTGTGCAAGCGATAATATTGAAATGGAAGGAGTATCAGACCACTGCAAATCTACCAAGACCTGGCCGTCCCTCTAAACGTTCAGCTCATACAAGGAGAAGACTGATCAGAGATGCAGCCAAGAGGCCCATGATCACTCTGGATGAACTGCAGAGATCTACAGCTGAGGTGGGAGACTCTGTCCATAGGACAACAATCAGTCGTATACTGCACAAATCTGGCCTTTATGGAAGAGTGGCAAGAAGAAAGCCATTTCTTAAAGATATCCATAAAAAGTGTTGTTTAAAGTTTGCCACAAGCCACCTGGGAGACACCAAACATGTGGAAGAAGGTGCTCTGGTCAGATGAAACCAAAATCAAACTTTTTGGCAACAATGCAAAACGTTATGTTTGGTGTAAAAGAAATACAGCTCATCACCCTGAACACACCATCCCCACTGTCAAACATGGTGGTGGCAGCATCATGGTCTTCCAACAAGACAATGATCCAAAACATAAAGCAAAATCTACAATGGAATGGTTCACAAATAAACATATCCAGGTGTTAGAATGGCCAAGTCAAAGTCCAGACCTGAATCCAATCGAAAATCTGTGGAAAGAACTGAAAACTGCTGTTCACAAACGCTCTCCATCCAACCTCACTGAGCTCGAGCTGTTTTGCAAGGAGGAATGGGCAAACATTTCAGTCTCCCGATGTGCAAAACTGATAGAGACATCCCCAAGCGACTTACAGCTGTAATAGCAGCAAAAGGTGGCGCTACAAAGTATTAACTTAAGGGGGCTGAATAATTTTGCACGCCCAATTTTTCAGTTTTTTATTTGTTAAAAAAGTTTGAAATATGCAATAAATTTCGTTCCACTTCATGATTGTGTCCCACTTGTTGTTGATTCTTCACAAAAAAATTACAGTTTTATATCTTTATGTTTGAAGCCTGAAATGTGGCAAAAGGTCGCAAAGTTCAAAGGGGGCCGAATACTTTCGCAAGGCACTGTATTTGATTCAACCGTCAAAATATCAGTTTA
This sequence comes from Glandirana rugosa, assembly GCA_018402905.1. Taxonomy (NCBI): domain Eukaryota; kingdom Metazoa; phylum Chordata; class Amphibia; order Anura; family Ranidae; genus Glandirana; species Glandirana rugosa. The sequence continues at coordinate 482,448 of BLSH010076090.1, read as the reverse complement.
TTAAAGTGTATTTTTAATTATCTTTTACCATTTGCATAATTCTAGACCCCCCCCCCTTTTACAAAAAAAAAAACATTTTTTGGGGGGTAGCGTGTATCTTTTCCAACAGGTTCTTGCTCCCACTTCTTCATTCCTTGTCTAGATGATGATGTTGCAAAGGGTCTGCCCCCACCTGTAGCCTCCTGGGATAACATTAGCCATCTCAGGAGGCTAAAGGATAAGGTCTGTCCAAATTGGTGAATCTCATGCATGCTCAGTAGGGAATCAGCTGTTACCAATTAAGAAGTAACAGCCGGCTCCCGAATCCAATATAGGAGGGCAGAACAAAGACAGCAGTGAAGACTTCGGGCTGTAGGAAGACATTGCTCTACTTCTCCGGCTAGTAAGTACTTGTAGCTGCTGACTTGCAAACAGGCAGGATTTTTAATGCAGGACAAATATACTAAGGGGTTGATTTAATAAAACTGGAGAGGGCAAAATCTGGTGCAGCTGTGCATGGTAGCCAATCAGCTTCAAACTTCAGTTTATTCAGCTTAAAGTGTTGCTAAACCCACAACAGTTAATTAATGTGTATATCCAGTTAAGCATACTTGTTATACTCACTGTGGAACCTAAGGGGTTAATCCTCTGTATTGTATAAAAAGGCCGTTTGATCCTGTCTTCTCTGATTCTCCCCTTCTTTCACTGTTCCCAATCCATCTCCTGATAGAACAGAGCTTGCACAAGCTGCACATGTTCAGTTTGGTGTGTATTGCTAGAGAGTTTATTTTTTCTTGGGAGGGTGCATGTGTTTGGCACAAGGCCAATCAGCACTGTCCAGACAGAGGGCCAGGGGTCCTGCAGCCTCATAAGACAATAAGGGGAGAATGAAAACTCCTCCTACAAGCTTTAACCAGACACTGATAGAAGTCACAAGACTGCTCTAACTGCTAATGAGAAAAGATATTTAGAAGTTTACATATACTAAAACTATTGCATTTCCATGATCTGTGTAATGTGGCATTTATAGTGAATCCAGGGTTCTGGGTTTAGTAACACTTTAAGCGGTGACAAAAAAAAACTGGAAGCTGATTGGCTTCTATGCAGAGCTGCACCTGATTTTGCACTCTCCAGTTTTAGTAAATCATTCCCTATGTATCTTCATCATTAACATTTCTTACCTTACCGTACTTCTTACCTGTCCGCCCTCTACACCAGCTCAGTGTACAGTTTTGGCAGTACACAGATTAAAGTAATCTCAGACTGGTCGTTGTTGAGCTCCAGGACATCTCAGCACTAGAGTGAAGGTGGGTATAGTTCTGCTTTAAGTAATTTAATGTTTTGTTATATACCACTAGTACAAGTAATTAAATCTAGAAATATAATAAAAATATATATATAAACTTGTGCTATGGTGAACAAAACTATGGAATAACTGTAGCTGCTGTACACAATGCTCTAATCACCTGTAGACATGTAACGTGAATGCATACAGTGCTTACAATTGTTCAAATAATGTAATTAGTGCAAATATTTTTGGTGAGTAAGGGATACATGAGAGGTGTGTGACACTTCACAGCACAAGTTTATTTGGAGCACTTCTGGCACTTTTGTGAAGATTGGAGCACAAGAGCACTTTAATATATGGACATTTGTTGTTATTTGAATACCATTTTTTTTGCACTAACTGCATTATTTGCACAATTGTACGCGCTGTATTTATTCACGTTACAAATCTAGAAATATGTTAATTATTCTTGCGCTATGGTAAGTGTGTTGTTTTAATTAGACTGCTGCTGCGGTAAAAAGGTATAATGCCTTTAATGCTAATTAGTATATGTATCCCCAGTGCTGGACATTTGTTGTTATTTAAATACCATTTTGTTATTTGCACTAATTGCATTATATGCACAATTGTAAGCGCTGTATTTATTCACGTTACAAATCTAGAAATATGTTAATCATTGTTGCGCTATGGTAAGTGTGTTATTTTAATTAGACTGCTACTGCGGTAAAAAGGTATAATACCTGTAATGCTAATTAGTATATGTATCCACAGCGCTGTCTCCAACTATAAAATTGTACCATAAGTTATCTTAAACCAAGTTCAACATAAAAAATGATATGTAAACAAGTGCACAAGTGCAACATAAATTTCTACGATTCGACTCAAGGCCGTATAAAAAGTCCCCAAGGTTTAATCGCCTATTTGGTATATGGAGGGGTCTTCTGAATGTTTAGTGGAAAATGTACTTCTTTATATTTCTCAGCAGGGCAGTGTGTATCTCAGATGGGTTTATGTAAACGAGATTAAATGGTGTCCATAGCGTAATTCCATTATTTTATTGTTAAAATATGCTAAAATCCATAGGTAATTCACTCACATGTAAAAATTACAAAACAAGCAAAAAACCTGTGCTCGCGGTTTGTGTTCCAATTGAGCTCCAAGGACCATGTGATGTCAGCGGAAATCGGTCCTTATGACTTAGGCGGGATTTAGGCAGGATTTAGGAGGGATTTCCGGTGACATCACACCGGTTCTTGGAGCACAAGTGGAACGCAAACTGTGAGCATAGGTTTTTAAACTGGCGTTTTTTGCTTGCTTTGTAATTTTTACATATGAGTGAACTACCTATGGATTTGTTTTAGCAATAAAATAATGGAATTACACTATGGACACCATGTGAGCTAATTTACATAAACCCATCTGAGATAGACGCTGCCCTGCTGGGAAATATAAAGAAGTAAACTTTCCACTAGACATTCAGAAGACCCTTCCATATACCAAATAGGTGATGGAACCACCAGGAGTTGGTGAGTGGGGACGCATGAGAAAGCTAGAAAGCTAGTAGCTAGTGTTGAGCGAACCCGGACTGTAACGTTCGGGTCCGTACCGAACTTTCGGGTGTCCGGGGCACGGACCTGGACCCGGACATTTCAAAAATCGTTCGGGTTCGGTCCGGGTGATCGATGATCGAAAGATCGAAAGAGTACGCAGGGGTGAGTGGTTGAGGACCACCAAGGTAGTGGATAAACCATATACCTTCCCAGAAGACTTACAGATCACCTTTCAAATGAAGAAATATAAAGGGTCGTCCCGTCGCAGATAGAGTCTACCCAAATACATTTAATCGAGTGTACCACAGGTATCACATTAAGGTAATAAAATAACGATTTTGTTTAGGTATCCATCAAGTGAGTATACATTTTTAATGTTTCGTTCGTTTTTTGCGGTCAAATTTTTGGATACGAGTGTCAAACGCAAGGTGAACACGAG
>BLSH010076090.1:462247-475153 GCA_018402905.1 Glandirana rugosa | reverse complement strand
GCCGATAGACAAGGTCTTAGCAGGAGGCAGCATTTCAGCAACATGGTGCAAGAGTATGTGGGCACACGCCTACACGTACTGCCTGATGGGTCTGCCCCATTCAACTTCTGGGTCTCCAAATTGGCCACATGGCCTGAGCTTGCCCTTTATGCCTTGGAGGTGCTGGCCTGCCCTGCAGCCAGTGTATTGTCGGAACGTGTGTTTAGCACGGAAGGGGGCGCTATCACAGACAAGCGGAGCCGCTTGTCCACATCCAACGTGGACAAGCTTACCTTTATTAAAATGAATTAGGCATGGATCCCACAAGACTTGTCTGTACCTTGTGCAGAATAAACATTTAGACCGGACTCACACAGCCATTCATATACTTCTTTTTTTGAATAGGCCTCAATACAAAAAAAAAAAAACATGTTGGGTACCTCCTCCTACTCCTCTACCACCGCCACTTCCACCTACACTGCCACGGTCACGGCCTAGTCAACCTCTAGGCTCCTACTCCACATCCACCCCCCTTCCCATTTTTTTATTTGATTTTAATTTATTTTCCCTATCCCCATTTTTTTGTAGGGCACTTGCCCTAGTTTGAAGATGATTTTAGAACAGTTATATGGCTTCTACCGTTAATTAATACTTTTCAGACACAGTTTGAAGATGATCCACATTCACCTCCATTTTTGCTATTTTTATGTTTTGATTTTTTTTTAAATATTTAAAGTTATTTCCCTGTCCCCATTTTTTTGTAGGGCACTTGCCCTACCCTTACCCCCGTTTTACTTCCTTTTGCAGCCCTCTAGGGCTTTCCAGGACTTTTATACAGCCATTTTTGTGCCTAAAAGTTCGGGTCCCCATTGATTTCAATGGGGTTCGTTGTCCGTGCGATTGTTCGGGTTCCGTCCGGACCCGGACCCGGACTTTGTCCCGAAGTTCGGACGGACCAGCAGAACCCGAACTTCCAGAGGTTCGCTCAACTCTACTAGTAGCCAATCAGACTCTGTTGTGTGCACCTGTGCTGATAGGAACATGCTAACCAGGAGGAGAGTGAGCAGAGTTGATGACCTACCAGGGTATTGCTACGCTTTCGTTGTCCAATACTCATGGTTCAGGCATGTAGGTGACACTGCTGTATCTTTTATCTGTGATAGATAAAGTGGCGTCGCCTTAATTCCTATTGAGGTGTGAATCACAAACGTGGCTGGGTAGAGTTTCAATTCCTTTGAAAAATAAGACAGTTTGTCAGAATTTCAATTGGAATTTATCTTTAATGTATCAGTAAAAATGGGTCTTCAAATGATGGTTATTATGCCCACATAAAATGCATTTTTTTTTTAAATATAAGAATATAAGTCATTTCTTAATGTGATTTCAGGCAGTGCGGCAATACTTAGATGAGCATTGTTCTGCAAGCAAGATTGTTCTGTTCAGCTCTATTTTCTAGATATAAATACTAATGGAAGAGGCATGTTACTCTGCTAAGTAAATGTGTCAAGAAAATGTCATTTGAATTTAGAGTCAAAGATGGCAAGTCAAGCTGTTGTAAGGTATTAGCTGCAATTTATCTGCTAAACAACCACTTACATGGTTTAAAGCAAAGCCTTCAAAAGGCCCTTATCTCCTCTGTAACCAACACAGATTTGTGTCAAAAGAATTTCTATGTAAGGATTGTATTTAATAAGGAGCCATTGTGCGTACACAGCTTCAAAATAAACATTGGAACTTAATTATTTCCATTTCTTTTAATATTATATTAAAAACAAAACAAACATTACTTTTGTTTACAGGATTATTGCATCTACAGTAAATTTAGAAAGATACCCTTTTAACCACTTCAGCCCCGGAAGGATTTCCAGCTTTAGGACCGGAGCCCTTTTTGCGATTCAGCGTTGCGTCGCTTTAACTGACAATTGCGCGGTCGTGCGGCATTGTACCCAAACAAAATTTGCGTCCTTTTTTTCCCACAAACAGAGCTTTCTTTTGGTGGTATTTGATTACCTCTGCGTCATTTCTGATCGCCGCTATAAACAAAAGAAGAGCGACAATTTTGCAAAAAAACCCACATTTCTTACTTGTTGCTAAAATACAAATCCAAAAAAAAATATAAAAAACATTTTTTTTCACCGTTTTTGGCCGATTTATATTCTTCCTCATATTTGCGATAAAAAAAATTGCAATCGGCGTTTATTGATTGGTTTGCACAAAAGTGGTCGCGTTTACGGATGATGAGAATTCATTTTTGGGGTTTTTATTTTTTTTTTTATTTTTTACTAGTAATGGCGGCGATCGGCGATTTTTAGCGGTACTGCGATATTTCAGCGGACATGTCGGACCATTTTGACACTTTTTTGGGACCATTGGCATTTACACAGCGATCAGTGCTATAAAAATGCACTGGTTACTGTGTAAATGCCATTGGCAGTGAAGGGGTTAACCTGCAGGGGGTGCTCTAAGGGTTAACTATGTTCCCTGGGTGTGTTCTAACTGTGGGGGGACTGCCCTAGCTGGGGAAGGGAAGTGGTCACAGCCTCCATATACAGGAAGGCTGTGATCACAGCCCTTCCCCCTTCACAGAACGGAGGTCCGTGTTTACTTACACGGACCTCCGTTCTTTCACTCCGGGGGGGCCATCGCGGGTAGCCGGCAGCAATCGAAGCCGCCGCACCCGCTCCCTGGCCCTCCCCGAACACAGTGAGCGCGAGTGACGGCGATTTGCAATAACGAACCACCTTGTCGCTGTCAACCTGCGGTTGGCGGTCGGCAAGTGGTTAAAGGGGATATATTTGTAGCCAATGGCCCCTTAGGGGTGGCTGGTAGTAGTGGTTCACCTGCTCATCTCTGCCCTCAATCACATCTTTCACACATCCAGAGTCGTCAATCAGGCCAGTTGTTTTTTTGTTTTTTTTATTTAGGGGATTGAACTTGGATAGGGTAGGGATGCCTTTGGTATTATGCCCCAGGAATTATCAGGGACCAATATACACTCACAGCATATACACTCCAAACTTCCTCCAGCACAACTCTTGCTGACTTCACTTCTCTAGTTCCACTCTCCTGCACAACACTCGGTTTCCTTTCACAGAGGCCTAGCAGGAAATTCACTCCTCACAAAATCTTCCAGTCTAGCTGGTGAGGCAAGGCCTGCCGTCTGTTAGCAGTGCCTCTGATCCGACTTTAACAAGCAGGGGCTGTGTTTCCCCACAGGGTGTGGCAAACAGTCTCTATGCACCAGCTAGCCTCATGGACTACTGCTCCCAGCCCATCCTCTTCAGGCCTCCCCAGCCCAAACCAGCTACGCTGCATGAACACCTGCTTCCCAGACTGGGGGCTCCTGTCCTCCAACAGCCTTAGTATTCCATACTCCAGACTACCACCCAAACTACTCCTCCCAGACTGGGCGAACCAAGGGTATTTAAGGAGACCTGCTCCACCCAAACCAGAGTTGGGGATTGGTCAGGGCTCCCTACCATACCCAGAAAACTTCACCTCCTCTCCTCATTCCCCCTTTCCAGCATTTTCTGTAACATGGGAGGAGTCACCAAGGGGTGTCCCTTCCTTGCAGTCCCCCACTCCTTCCTAGGTCACTCCCATGCCCAGGACCAAAACAACCAGGCCTGCACCTACAGTCAGGCCTGACTAAATTTACCTCACCTAACACACAAAAACCTATACCTAAGCACCTACCTAAAGTAGAGGGCACTACATATTTATACATTATAAACAGTATCTCACAAAAATGAGTACACCCTTCACATTTTTGTAAATATTTTATTATATCTTTTCATGTGACAACACTGAAGAAATTACACTTTACTACAATGTAAAGTAGTGAGTGTAAAGCATGTATAAGTGTAAGTTTGCTGTCCCCTCAAAATAACTAAACACAAAGCCCTTGTCTAAACCGCTGGCAACAAAAGGGAGCACACCCCTAAGTGAAAATATCCCAATTGGGCCCAAAATGTCAATATTTTGTGTGGCCACCATTATTTTCCAGCACTGCCTTAACCCTCTTGGGCATGGAGTTCACCAGAGCTTCACAGGTTGTCACTTCACAGTCCTCTTCCACTCCTCCATGACGACATCACAGATCTGGTGGATGTTAGAGACCTTGCGCTCCTCCACCTTCCGTTTGAGGATGCCCCACAGATGCTCAATAGGGTTTAGGTCTGGAGACATGCTTGGCCAGTCCATCACATTACCCTCAGCTTCTTTAGCAAGGTAGTGGTGGTCTTGAAGGTGTGTTTGGGGTCATTATCATGTTGGAATATTGCTCTGCAGCCCAGCCTCTGAAGAGAGGGGATCATGCTTTGCTTCAGTATGGCACAGTACATTTTGGCATTCATGGTTCCCTCAATGAACTGTAGCTCCCCAGTGCCGGTAGCACTCATGCAGCCCCAGACCATGACACTCCCACCAAGACACACTTGTCTATGTACTCCTCACCTATTTGCCGCCACTCACGCTTGACACCATCTGAACCAAATAAGTTTATCTTGGTCTCATCAGACCATAGGACATGGTTCCAGTAATCCATGTCCTTAGTCTGCTTGTCTTCAGCAAACTGTATGTGGGCTTTCTTGCGCATCATCTTTAGAAGAGGCTTCCTTCTGGGATGACAGCCATGCAGACCAATGTGATGCAGTGTGCAGCATTTGGTCTGAGCACTGACAGGCTGACCCCCCATCACTTCAATCTCTGCAGCAATGCTGGCAGCACTCATGCGTCTATTTCCCAAAGACAACCTCTGGATATGATGCTGAGCATGTGCGCTCAACTTCTTTGGTTGACATTGGCAACGCCTGTTCTGAGTGGATCCTGTCCTATTAAACCGCTGTATGGTCTTGGCCACTATGCTGTAACTCAGTTTCAGGGTCTTGCCAACCTTGTTATAGCCTAGACCATCTTTATGTAGAGTAACACTTCTTTTTTTCAGATCCCCAGAGAGTTCTTTGCCATGAGGTGCCATGTTGAACTTCCAGTGACCAGTATGAGAGAGTGAGAGCTATAACACCAAATTTAACACACCTGCTCCCCATTGAGACCTTGCACTAACAAGTCACATGACACCGGGGAGGGAAAATGGCTAATTGGGCCCAATTTGGGCATTTTCACTTAGGGGTGTCACTCACTACTTTACATTGTAGAAACGTGTAATTTCTTCAGTATTGTCACATGAAAATATATAATAAAATATTTACAAAAATGTGAGGGGTGTACTCACTTTGGGGGATACTGTATATATATATATATATATATGTTATACACTGATCAATACCAGTGCCATCAGTAGCAGATCCTTTAAGTCCTGTAAATTGCAAGATGGGGCCTCCATTGGTCAGACTTGTTTTTTCAGCACATCCCACAGATGCTTGATTGGATTATGATCTGGAGAATTTGGAAAAAAAAAAAAATCTGCAAACCTTGAACATAACGCTTGCACCCTATTAAAGTCCATGGAAGTCAAATCTTGTAATTTGTTTTGGCCTTTTTCAAGGCAAATTTGAAATCCTTTGTTGAGAAAGGGTGTAGGGACCAGGACATTGCCATGGAGTAAAGGTACCAATGAAAAAAAAGGTTTAAAAAATACAATTTGACGCTGAGAAGCTAGTTTAAAACGCTTAAAGGGCAACACTTACCGGCCGCAATACGTATATATACATTGCAGTTTGCAAGTGATTTACCGGGATTATGGCTGAAGATATCAGCCAGTAAGACATACAGTATCTCACAAAAGTGAGTACACCCATCACATTTTTGTAAATATTTTATTATATCCTTTCATGTGACACTGAAGAAATGACACTTTGCTACAATGTAAAGTAGTGAGTGTACAGCTTGTATAACAGTGTAAATTTGCTGTCCCCTCAAAGTAACTCAACACACAGCCATTAATGTATAAACCGCTAGCAACAAAAGTGGGTACACACCTAAGTAAAAATGTCCAAATTGGGCCCAATTAGCCATTTTCCTCCCCGGTGTCATGTGACTCGTTAGTGTTACAAGGTGTGAATGGGGAGCAGGTATGTTAAATTTGGTAGCAGAAAGCAAGGGTTAATGCGCAACAGGTAAGGTCAGCTGCAAACACTGCATTAGATCCAGTAATGCACAAATAATAAACAAAAGATTGGTGCTGCGCTCATAAGTAATCACATAGAGGCAATTAAGCCTTATAATTCATTAGTGAACTTAATAATTAATTTCAAAATAAAGTGAGATATTATGAACAAAACTAAAAAATGAAGTGAAAAACCATAAGGTGAAATATAAGTGAAGCTAAATATAAGAAAGTCCCACACAGTCCAAAAACATTCAAGCTGAGAGGTGGACACAGAGGTATTGGTCAGGTTCTGGAGGCAAGAGATGAAAAACAGCCAAGCAATAGAACCTCATATGGCAAGCAGATGGAATGGACTCTTACCGGAACAGTGGATCAAGCCACGGGGGCAGGGGCGTTGCCAGGGTGTGGCTATTATGGCTTCAGCCCCGAATGTAATGACCTTAGCCCCGGGTGTCTTGAGGCAGCCGGCGGGGGCACTCAGCAGCGGTGGTGGATACACCACCTGTGTGATGCGCGCTGCCCACTGCACAGTTGGCTACTACCTTCAGGCAGTGCGGGCAGTGAGGAGTGATATGCCGTGGTTGGGGAGGGAGCTGTACTCTGTATCTTGCTCTGTGTGCATCATGCTGACCCCTCCCTCCTCAATCCATCCAGTCCATCCAGCTTATAGATGGCAACACCATGTGGGTTGCATGAGAGAAGGGTGGATACAGAGTAGGGGAACAGAGTAGTCATGAAGAGGGGGAGGACAGGTAACAGAAATGCAGAGCACACATGGTGGAGTGATGGGAGAGAGGGGGTAGGAGTCCTCATCCCAGGCTCCCCCTCTGTGTTCTCATCCCAGGGCCCCCCTCTGTCTCCTCATCCCAGGGCCCCCCTCTGTTTCCTCATCCCAGGACCCCCCTGTGTCCCCATCCCAGAGTCCCCTCTGTGTCCTCATCCCAGGGTCCCCCTCTGTGTCCCCATCCCAGGGCCCCCCTCTGTGCCCTTATCCCAGGGCCCCCCCCTGTGTCCCCATCCCAGGGTCCCCCTCTGTGTCCTCATCCCAGGGTCCCCCTCTGTGTCCCAAACCCAGGGCCCCGTCTGTGTTCTCATCCCAGGGTCCCCCTCTGTGTTCCCATTCCAGGGTCCCTCTCTGTGTTCTCATCCCAGGGCCCCGTTCTGTGTCCCCATCCCAGGGTCCCCCTCTGTGTCCTCATCCCAGGGCCCCCATCTGTCTCCCAATCCCAGCCCCCCTGTGTCCCCATCCCAGGATCTCCCCTTTGTCCCTATCCCAGGGTCCCCCTCTGTGTTCTCATCCCAGGGTTCCCCTCTGTGTCCCTATTCCAGGGTCCCCCTCTGTGTCCTCATCCCAGGACCCCCCTCTGTGTCCTCATCCCAGGGTCCCACTCTGTGTCCTCATCTTAGGATCCCCCTCTGTGTCCTCATCCCAGGATCCCCCCTGTGTCCTCATCCCAGGATCCCCCTCTGTGTCCTCATCCCACTATGCCCCTCTGTGTCCTCATCTCAGGGTTCCCCTCTGTGTCCTCATCCCAGGGATCCCCTAAAAGACAACTACGATAGGGGACTCAGAACAGTAAGGACTTTTTTCCCTTTTCAGTTTGGGGGTGGAAAACCCCTGATAGATGAGCACTGATTTTTTGGCCAGGGGTGTACACATCCCAGGGATCCCCTAAAAGACAACTACAATAGGGGACTCAGAACAGTAAGGACTTGTTTGCTTTTTCAATTTGGGGGCGGAAAACCGCCGATAGATGAGCCCTGATTTTACCACCCCCCCAACCGCACCCAGTTTAACTGCAGTGGCCAGGGGTGTACACATGTTGCAGAAGAAGCTTGAATTATACACCCTGTCACACTTAATAGGTGTAGGGTCTGCCAAGCATAATCCATTCAAGTGAATAGGGCCACTCTGCAAGTGCCTTGCAACCTTGTGCGGCACAGCGATCAAGGGGTTAAAGCAGGCAGTGAGGAGGCATTTTATCACCTCATCACCACCTGCTTTAATCCCTTGGAACCCACACTTGCATGCTGCAACTGCATGCATTGCACACAGTTGCAGGGCTTTTGCAGAGTGGTCTCATTCACTTGAAAGGGTCATGCTTGGCAGGTGCTACACCTGATAAGTGTAACAGGGTGTATAATTCCTACTGCAACATGTGTATACCCTGGCCAGTGGGTGGATTTGGCGGGATGGTCCTGGGGAATGTTGGTGATCAGACCCTGGCGGGGGTCAGACCTAAAGCTGTGTAAGGGGCCCCAAAATGTCTGATGGCTGCCCTGCCTGTACACTGACCTATCCTACTACTGAACCCTGTACACTGACCTACCCTACTACTGACCTCTGTACACTGACCTACCCTACTACTGATCTCTGTACACTAACCTTAGTCTACTACTGACCCCTGTACACTGACCTTAGTCTACTACTGACCCCTGTACACTGACCTACTCTACTACTGACCCCTGTACACTGACCTACCCTACTACTGACTCCTGTACACTGCCCTACCCTACTACTGACCCCTGTACACTGATCTTTCCTACTACTGACCCCTGTACACTGCCCTACCCTACTACTGACCCCTTTACACCAACCTTACCTACTACTGACCCCTGTACATTGACCTACTGTACTACTGACCCCTGCACACTAACCTACTGTACTACTGACCCCTGTACACTGACCTACTCTACTACTGACCCCTGTACACTGACCTACCCTACTACTGACCCCTGTGCATTGCCCTACCCTAATACTGACCCCTGTACACTGCCCTACCCTACTCCTGACCCCTGTACCCTACCCTACTACTGACTCCTGTACACTGACCTACTCTACTACTGACCCCTGTACACTGACCTACCCTACTACTGACCCCTGTACACTGCCCTACCCTACTCCTGACCCCTATACACTGCCCTACCCTACTACTGACCCCTGTACACTGACCTACTCTACTACTGACCCCTGTACGCTGACCTACCCTACTACTGACCCCTGTACACTGACCTACCCTACTCTTGACCCCTGTACACTGATCTACCGTACTACTGACCCCTGTATACTGACCTACTGTACTACTGACCCCTGTACACTGACCTACTTTACTACTGACCCCTGTACACTGCTCTACATACTACTGACCTCTGTACACTTCCCTACCTACTACTGACCTCTGTACACTGACCTAACCTACTACTGACCCCTGTATACTGACCTACTCTACTACTGACCCCTGTACACTGCCCTACCCTACTACTGACCCCTGTGCACTGACCTACCCTACTACTGACCCCTGTACACTGACCTACTCTACTACTGACCCCTGTACACTGACCTACCCTATTACTGACCCCTGTACACTGCCCTACCTACCACTGGCCTCTCTCTCTTCTGGAATACACATATTGCTATTGTGGTGTAGGATCTGGGCCTGCTGTCCCTCCATCCCTCTTTCTTTCCTTCCTTCTCGTCTCTCTTCTTCCCTCCCTATCCCTTTCTTTCTTCCCTCCATCCCTCATTCATCTCAGACTCAAACCACACCCCCTTTAAGTCACACCCACTATTAAGTTTAAACCACACCCATTTACCGTAATGCGCTTTGCAAGCCACATTTCTCCGGGCTCAAGCCCCTGGTCTTTTTCCCACCTACCAACGCCCCTGCACGGGGGTACTCCAGACAGCAACGTGATGGTTGGCCTCGGTGATCAAATCACTACAAGGATCCACGCTGTTGTCCTCCAGTGCCAGGTCAGAGTAAGTCCAACAGTAAGCGTTCACAGGAACATGTGAAAAAACGCTCACATAGTGTAATAAAATAACACCTTTTTTATTTTGGCAAGGTGAACAGCATATTTTAAGATAAATAAAAATAAGCCAAAAACAAAGGTTAAATGCAGGTTAAAATCAAGTAGCTGCAATGGACATACGACCCATTTAACGATGTTAAATTTGGTGTTATCGCTCTCACTCTCATATGGGTCACTGGAAGTTCAACATGGCACCTCATGGCAAAGAACTCTCTGAGGACCTGAAAAAAAGAATTGTTGCTCTACATAAAGATGGCCTAGGCTATAAAACAATTGCCAAGACCCTGAAATTGGGCTGCAGCACGGTGTCCAAGACCATACAGTGGTTTAATATGACAGGTTCCACTCAGAACAGGAATTGCCAAGGTCGACCAAAGTAGTTGAGTGCACATGCTCAGGGTCATATCCAAAGGTTGTCTTTGGGAAATAGACATATGAGTGCTGCCAGCATTGCTGCAGAGGTTGAAGGGGTGGGGGGTCAGGTTCTCAGTTCTCAGACCATACACTGCACACTGCATCAAATTGGTCTGCATGGCTGTTGCCCCAGAAGGAAGCCTCTTCTTAATATGATGCACAAGAAAGCCCACAAACAGTTTGCTGAAGACAAGCAGACTAAGGACATGGATTACTGGAACCATGTTCTGTGGTCTGATGAGACCAGGATATACTTATCTGGTTCAGATGGTGTCATGTGTGGCAGCAACCAGGTGAGGAGTACAAAGACAAGTGTGTCTTGCCTACAGTCAAGCATGGTGGTGGAAGTGTCAAGGTCTGAGGCTGCATGAGTGATGCCGGCACTGGGGAGCTACAGTTCATTGAGGGAACCATGAATGCCAACATGTACTTTGACATACTGAAGCAGAGCATGATCCCCTCCCTTTCGGAGACTGGGCCACAAGGCAGTATTGCAACATGATAACGACTGCAAACACACCTTCAAGATGACCACTGCCTTGCTAAAGAGGGTAAAGGTGATGGACTGGCCAAGGATGTCTCTAGACCTAAACCCTATTGAGCATATGTGGGACATCCTCAAACAGAAGGTGGACTAGCGCAGGGTCTCTAACATCCACCAGCACCGTGATGTCATCATGGAGGAGTGGAAGAGGACTCCAGTGGAAGCCCATGAAGCTCTGGTGATCTCCATGCCCAAGAGGGTTAAGGCAGTGCTGGAAAATAATGGTGGCCACACAAAATATTGACACTTTGGGCCCAATTTTCACTTAGAGGTGTACTCACTTTTGTTGCCAGTGGTTTAGACATTAATGGCTGTGTGTTGAGTTATTTTGAGGGACAGCAAATTTACACTGTTATACAAGCTGTTCACTCGCTACTTTGTAGCAAAGTGAAATTTCTTCAGTGTTGCCACATGAAAAGATATAAGAAAATATTTACAAAGATGTGAGGAGTGTACTCACTTGTGTGAGATGCTGTATGTGAATTCCAGGCTAGGTGGCAACCATGTTTTACTTACATTGTACTGCGGCAGGTTGGCTCGGCTCTGCGCTGCATGAGTGTGCCCGTGGTTCGGGCGGACTCAATGTCCGCCGGCGACCTGTGATCGCCTTTTACAGAGGCAGAACAAGGATCCGCCAATGTAAACACGGCGGATCCCCATTCTGTCAGGGGACATGACACAGATCCACTGTTCCCTGTAATCGGGATGAGTTAGATCTGTCATGCCCCGGCCAGCCCATACCCCACACAGTTAGAACACAGTGAGGGAACACAGTTAACCTCATGAGTGCCCACTGCAGTTTAACCCCTTCCCTGCCAATGAAATGTATACAGTAATCAGTGGCTATTTAAAGCTCTGATCACTGTATAAATGTCATTGGTCCCAAAAAGGTGTCAAAGTATCTGATCTGTATGCTGCAATGTCCCAGTCCCGATAAAAATTGCTGCCACTACTAGTAAAAAAGAAATAAATGAAACTGCCACAAATCAATTCCCATAGTCTGTAGACACAATACCTTTTGCGCAACCCAATCAATATACGCCTATTGCAATTTTTTTTTACCAAAAATATGTAGAAGAATACATATCAGCCTAAACTGATGAACAAATTTGTTCTTTGGATATTTATGATAGCAAAAGGTAAAAAAAAGTTTTTTTAAAAAAAAATTGTCGCTCTTTGTTTGTTTATAGCAAAAAAAAAAATAAAAACCGCAGAGGTGATCAAATACCACCAAAAGAAAGCTCTATTTGTGGGGAAAAAAGGACAACAATTTTGTTTGGGTACAAGGTCGCATGACTGTGCAATTGTCAGTTAAAGCAACACAGTGTCTTATCGCAAAAAGTGCTCTGGTCAGGAAGGGGGGAAATCTTTCTGGGGCTGAAGTGGTTAAATAAGCACATGATTAGAGCCTGAGGCTCTAATTGGCTTAAAAAAAAGGGTGGGCTTGGGGAGCAGAGCACTGTGCCCCAAACCCACCCACTTGTGAGACAATAGCAAATTAATATTCAATATTGTCTTCCTCATTCTCCTCCCTGCCAATCGTGTCCTGTTTGGTCAGGAAGAGAATGTCTCTCTGTGTGCAGCCCTGACTCTTCCTTCTCCCTGCCTCCATAAGGTAAGTCATCTCTGATACGCACATTCACATTCCCGTGGGGGGGGCCCAGGGAATCGCCACCGCCTGTCTCCTGCATGGGCGGTGGTAGGTGCTGGGGAATCATGGCCGTCCATCTCCCATGAAGGGGGGGGGGGGCGCTGTTACCTGCCGGTACTAAGGGGTCGTGGATGGTGGCGGGTACGTCCTCTGTCCGCCACCGCTAAGGGACCCGGGGGGGGTGCCCTTACACTTACACGCATAGTCTCTACTGAATGGAATACCTCCGTCCCTCTTCCTTCTCAGTCCCGACGTGTGTCTCTCTGTAAGAGAAGGACTGGTTTGTCCTGTGCTAACCGTCCCTCCTCTTACTCCTTCTGTTATAACTTATAATTAAACGATAACAGAGTGTTCACCCACCCAAACCCCGTGTCACGAGACGAGGGGTTCGGGTGGGAAAAAAAATTCGGTTAATCTCGGAGTCCGAGATTAGTA
>BLSH010076090.1:441136-451227 GCA_018402905.1 Glandirana rugosa | reverse complement strand
AACCTGTCCCTAATGCAGTAGTAGATGGTTTTAGAATGATAATCTCTACCTCAGAGCACCAACGGGAACCTGTCCCTAATGCAGTAGTAGATGGTTTTAGAAAGATAATCTCTCCCTCAGAGAACCAACAGGAACCTCTCCCTAATGCATTAGTAGATGGTTTTAGAATGATAATCTCTCCCTCAGAGCACAAACAGGAACCTGTCCCTAATGCAGTAGTAGATGGTTTTAGAAAGATAATCTCTCCCTCAGAGCACCAACAGGAACCTGTCCCTAATGCAGTAGTAGATGGTTTTAGAATGATAATCTCTCCCTCAGAGCACCAACAGGAACCTGTCCCTATTGCAGTAGTAGATGATTTTAGAATGATAATCTCTCCCTCAGAGCACCAACGGGAACCTGTCCCTAATGCAGTAGTAGGTGGTTTTAGAATGATAATCTCTCCCTCAGAGCACCAACGGGAACCTGTCCCTAATGCAGTAGTAGATGGTTTTAGAATGATAATCTCTCTCTCAGAGCACCAACAGGAACGTCTCCCTAATGCACTATAAGATGGTTCTGAACGCTAATGTCTCCCTCACAGCACAGACAGGAACGTCTCCCTAATGCACTATAATATGGTTCTGAACGCTAATGTCTCCCTCACAGGATCGCAGTGAAGGTCTCCCTAATGCAGTCTGAGATGGTTGTGAACGCTAATCTTTCCCTCACATCACCGCCATGAAGCTCTCCCTACTCTAGTCTGAGACGATCTGACATGCGGCGCTACGTGACCCCAGCCTCATATAGAGGCTGGGTCACGTGATGCACTAGCCAATCACAGCCATGCCATTAGTAGGCATGGCTGTGATGGCTTCTAAGGGCAAACTAGTGAAAAGCTTGCTGATTGGCTGCCCAGCAGCTATAGATAAGGCGCCAAAAATACCCGAATACCGATCCCGGACTTTTTCTTTAATGTCCAGGATCGGGTTCGGGGCACGGACACCCCAAAGTCCGGTACGGATCCGAACTTTACAGTCCGGGTTCGCTCAACTCTACTTATGAGGTGAAAAGGAGAGGGAAGATAGTCCCGCACACAGTCGTAATATAAGGGTTGATAATATTTAAGGTTTTTAATGAAAAACTCTTCCTGAGAATAGCTTACTCATGCCATAAATGTAAGGGCTGAGCAGGACACTAGACAGAGAGGGGAAATCTTATGGTACAACCGATGAGCATGCCGCTTGTGATCGTCAGTGCTCAGCGTCAGCAACAGACGGAGAGGGTGAGCTCGGAGCTATGTGTCCCAAGTGTGGACAAAGCAATTAGTGTGCAAATACGCTCAATTTGCCAAAGGCAAAAGGTCCACCACCCATCTTGGTCACATTGGGCGGGGGAGGGAGAAACGTCCAGTAGAAGGGGACAACAGGGCATAGATGGGTACCAAATCAACTGTCCGTAGGTGCTGGAATGTGGAGTGCAGTATGGTAACTGCACTAAGGAGCTTAGTCCTAGACGTGGCTGCCGTCCAAGTGCAGTTGGCTTATGGGAAGTGGGAGGGGTCAAAAAGGGGTCAAAAAGGTCTGACGCCCCCCATCCTAAAATTTCACCAGCCGCCACTGGTGCCCGCATGTATGCCACTATAGAAATCGGCTTCCTATGGAGGTCATGCTGGCAAGAGGCAAAGTGCAGAGTGCTGGCATGGGACCACAGAACAGGAGTTTTGGGGCTGCTCTGTGCAATGCCCTTGTACAGAGCAGGTAAGTATAACATATTTTGTATTTTAGTAAAAAAAACATAAGACTTTGCAACCATTTTAATGCTAATGGTCTTTTTTGAGCAATGAGTCTCAAGTGACACTATGCTCAGTTGTGAACAAGCACAATTGAATATAATGGAAATCCTAGTGATGAGCATTGAAGCCGTTCTGGTGAAGCTCAAGTGTGAATGAAGCCAGGAACCGCAGACAAAAACAAAGAGGAGGTCTAATACTTCCTCACTCTATCCAAAACTAGAAAAACTGTTTTTAGCTTGACATACTATACAAATACTCTCCTGAAGAAAATGCTGTTCCATATTCCCGTCAGTGCCAAGTACACAACCCAAAGCCCAGGAATTTGTTAATTCAATATTTTTTAAATGGGAAGACCAAAATACAGGTTGCCTTATAGTCTCTTAGCAAAATATATGGGACCAAAGAATTAGGATTTTGGTTATCTGACCAGCACCGGAGGGAGCCCAAAACAGCATTTTCTTCAGGAATGGTAAGTTAATTCCACCATCCTGTTAGTAATTATCATTCTCAGCAAGAGCAATTAACAAAACTTTGCAGTGTAGGTCTTTTCTATTTCCAAATTTGTTAATTCTGAAGACTTTTTGCTGTTATAAAAACTGAATTTTGATTTAAAGTAATATTTCAAGATGTTTGAAAAAAATTATGTCATACTATCTTTATAGAGTGATTAATGAAATGATAGATAATTGCCTTTTACACACTCTCCCTTTCCATCAGTTTGGTACGTGACCAAAGGCAGTCAGCCACCACAGTAATAAAAGTCACTTTGCCAGACTATTAAACCTTTTCCACACATCATGCCTACACATTATACGCCAAGGAACAAGCAAGCTGTTAAATTTTGCAGTGTTCAGCTGCTCATTTAAACTACCTATTCCTTGTAGCTGGACGATACAGGATACAGCCCGCAGGGCAAGCTGCTTGTTCTCATTTTGTTAAAGAGGTTTGCTGTCTGCTTCTCTTATCCAAAACAGATCCATATGTGATGCCAAGACTTGCAGCCTTATTCCAGACGTCAGTACAGAGGAATTAGATGGTGTGCAAAGAACATCTACTCAAAGTAACCAATCTCCAATACAATCTCTTAACTGATCTGACCATAGGAAAGTTAAAGTTGATTGGTTGCTATGAGTTCCTGCACTTTGTAGTTTATCAGTACTACATTAACAGCATGAATGTGGAACTAAAATCTAAATGTTAACAAAATGTGGGCAGGCAGGATCAATATTTCACATTAGACTTTAATAAAATAAACTTACCTGGCCAATCATGTATAATGTACACTGAGTTGCACAGTTCTAGTGTGCCTGGAGTTACATTATCCTATGAACATTAACCCATCCCCACCAGTCAAGAGCCAGCACCCAGAAAAAGCCCTGAAGACGATGCCAGCACCAACGAGGCACCTCTCTGGCATCAGACCATTGGAACCAAGGTAAGTACTGTGGACTTTAGTTTTGCTTTACCTTCCTGTACAACATATCAATCTCAGTGTTGAGGAAATTATGGTTTAATATTCACTATGAACATATTTTTTTCTCATATCACATATATATATATATATATAAGTATCTCACAAAAGTGAGTACACTCCTCACATTTTTGTAAATATGTTATTATATCTTTTAATGTGACAATGCTGAAGAAATGACACTTTGCTACAATGTAAAGTAGTGAGTGTACTTTTGCTGTCCCTTCAAAATAACTCAATACACACCCATCAATGTCTAACTGCTGGCAACAAAAGTGAGTACACCCCTAAGTGAAAGTGTCTAAATTGTCCCCAAAGTGTCAATATTTTGTGTGACCACCATTATTTTCCAGCACTGCCTTAACCCTCTTGGGCATGGAGTTCTCCAGAGCTTCACAGGTTGCCATTGGAGTCCTCTTCCACTTCTCCATGAGGACATCACAGAGCTGGTGGATGTTAGAGACCTGGCGCTCCTCTGCCTTCCATTTGAGGATGCCCCACAGATGCTCAATAGGGTTTAGGTCTGGAGACAAGCTTGACCAGTCCATCACCTTTACACTCAGCTTCTTTAGCAAGGCAGTGGTCATCTTGGAGGTGTGTTTGGGTCATTATCATGTTGTAATACTGCCCTGCAGCCAGTCTCCGAAGGGAGGGGATCATGCTCTGCTTCAGTATGTCACAGTACGTGTTGGCATTCATTGTTCCCTCAGTGAACTATCGCTCCCCATGAGTGCTGGCATCACTCATGCAGCCCCAGATCATGACACTCCCACCACCATGCTTGAATGTAGGCAAGACACACTTGTCTTTGTACTCCTCACCTGATTCCCACCACACACACTTGACACCATCTGAACATGGTTCCAGTAAACCATAGCCTTAGTCTGCTTGTCTTCAGCTTACTGTTTGTGGGCTTTCTTGTGCATCATCTTTAGAAGAGGCTTCCTTCTGGAACGACACCCATGCAGACCAATTTGATGCAGTGTGCGGCGTATGGTCTGAGCACTGACAAGATAACCCCCCACCCCTTCAACCTCTGCAACAATGCTAGCAGCGGTCATACATCTATTTCCCAAAGATGACTTCTGGATATGACGCTGAGCATGTGCACTCAACTTCTTTGTTTGACCATGGCGAGGCCTGTTCTGAGTGGAACCTGTCCTGTTAAACCGCTGCATGGTCTTGGTCACCATGCTGCAGCTCAGTTTCAGGGTCTTGGCAATCTTCTTATAGCCTAGGCCATCTTTATATAGAGCAACAATTCTTTTTTTCAGATCCTCAGAGAGTTCTTTGCCATGAGGTGCCATGTTGAACTTCCAGTGACCCATATGAGAGTGAGAGCGATAACACAAAATTTAACATCGTTTAATGGGTCGTATGTGCATTGCAGCTACTTGATTTTAACCTGCATTTAACCTTTGTTTTTACCGGCTTATTTTTATTTATCTTAAAATATGCTGTTCACCTTGCCAAAATAAAAAAGGTGTTATTTTATTACACTATGTGAGCGTTTTTTTCACATGTTCCTGTGAACGCTTACTGTTGGACTTACCCTGACCTGGCACTGGAGGACAACAGCGTGGATCCTTGTAGTGAGTTGATCACTGAGGCCGACCACCACGTTGCTGTCTGGAGTACCCCAGTGCAGGGGCGTTGGTAGGTGGGAAAAAGACCAGGAACTTCCAGTGACCAGTATAAGAGAGTGAGAGAGATAACACCAAATTTAGCACACCTGCTCCCCATTCACGCCTGAGACCTTGTAACACTAATGAGTCACATGACACCAGGGAGGGGAAATGGCTAATTGGGCCCAATTTGGACATTTTCACTTATGGGTGTACTCACTTTTGTTGCCAGCGGTTTAGACATTAATGGCTGTGTGTTGAGTTGTTTTAAGGGCACAGCAAATTTACACTGCTATACAAGCTGTACACTCAGTACTTTACATTGTAGCAAAGTGTAAGTGTAATTTCTTCAGTGTTGTCACATGAAAAGATATAATAAAATATTTACAAAAATGTGAGGGGTGTACTATTTCTTATACTGTATTTACAAAAAAAAAAAATATATATATATATATATATGTATACAGTACTGTGCAAAAGTTAAGAAATGCTGTAATCTAACAATGCTTTCAAAAATACATATTTTAATTCTTTATTTTTATCAATTTTCAAAATGCAAAGAGAGCGAACAGAAGAAACATCTAATTTAAATCCGAAGCGCGGAGATCGACCTCGACCGCAGAGGCTTGTAAGAGGCCACATGTTCAAGGGCCTTCCTAGGGGAGGAACGGATTCCGCGCAGCACCTCCCAATTGCTCTAATAAATTTAATTTGGTTATAACAATTACATTTATTAGAAAATGAGCAATTGGTAGCTGTGGCTCTGATTCCGTTCCTCCCCTAGGGTGGCCTCTTGCAATCCTCTGGGGTCAAGGTCGATCTCTGCACTTCGGAAGCAGGGACAGCCCAGGATGAACACAAGTTCACTGATTTGCTTTTAAACAATCTTTGGTTTCAGGATTATCTTTCATCCTCAATGTCCAGTGGTGAATATATTAATATACATGAATGTAATATTTTTGGGCCTTATGTGCAAAAACTTAAGCTTTCTTTTTTTATATACTTTTTTAGAAAAGGATCTCTTTCCCTTGAGCAAGACCACAACCTTTTATGGTTGAAACGCGTTGGAGCACCGGCACAGTTAATGCTGTATAGTATATGATTCTTTTCACTGTAAAATCATTGTATAAATTCAATATGGAAAAAGAGTGTGGTGTGGCGCTGCCAATTATGTGTATATATATATTGGTTTGTATGAGAAGACAAAAGACTGCTGCCCTCACTGAAACACCCTTTGGATGTTGGATATGTGGAGAAAGTAACAAAAGTGAGTGTGGCGCTGTCTATACTTATGTGTTTCCACAAGGGATCTTGTTGTTTGCCGGGTGGGATCAATAAATATTGCTGCTATGCCCTTGTGTTGTGGTCTGGATATGTGTCTTTAAATAGCAGGGATTTTACTTTAAAAACGTGCTCAAGTAAAAACGTGCTCAGAGTAAATAAATTAATTAAAACTGCTGATGTCGTGTCACTTATATTTAAATTATATATTCAAGATCCTTCACATGAAACCAAGTGAAACCGGGTGTGCAAACGGTGCAAATGTGCAAGAAAATGCAAAAAATTAAATCAAAAATCAAACCTCACAGGTATGCTTCCTAACTCTCCAGGTGGAAGTGTAGGTCTGTAATGGAGGACAATGAGACAGCACCTCCGTAAGACTGCTTGCTCCCGTCTTTTTCCGTCAAACAGAAGGAAGGGGGACCCCTCAGGTTAGCCCCACATACCCATGGAGGTCCACATATAGTAAGAGAGAGAACTCAATGTGAAAGTAATGCTGGCAGTGGTATTAGTAAATAGTATACACTCACAGTTGTGTTTTGAGGAAGTCTCCAAGAGAAGTCAGACAGGTGGATCGTTGTGACTTGTATAAATTGTATGGTGAGAAAGTCCCTTGTTGTACAACAAGAGTTCATGTTTTATTTAAAAACGACATACCTTTATAAACATTTTTTAAAGAAGATGATTTTTTGATATATGACCAAAAAAAATAAATATTCTTTTAAAAAAAAAAACTACATATGGATTGAATTTTGCTGCTAAAAAACCCTTCTGGGGTAACCTGTCCTTTCTGTAAATGCTTTGGGGTTTGCAGCTTTTATCTCTCACTTGTACCCATTGGTCTATTTAATCCAGCTCACATCTTCCCCAGCTTAGACCGTTTGTGGAGCCTGCAAGATGGCGAGGACCGCCAGGACTGACCAGTACTAAGATGGGCATGAATTTCTCTTGCTTCCTGAAAGTCTTTTTAATCTTGTACAATAAATGATGACATTTTAATACTACACTTGATGCCTCCCCCTCTCTGCTTACCAAAATAATCACATGCAGCTCAACTGATTACAGTTAAGCTAAAAGTGAAATCTTCCTTGCCTAGCACCTATCTAGGAGTGTGCTACAGTGGATTTACTAAAGGTGAATAGACTGTGCACTTTGCAAGTGTAGTTGCTCCAGAGCTTAGTAAATGAGATGAAGCTTTAATTTGCAAAGAATACCTAATTACATGCAAGGAAAATAAAAAAAACAGCATTTTTGCTTGCACGTGATTGGATGTTGGAAGTCAACAAAGCTTTACCGCATTTACTAAGCTCTGGAGCAACTGCACTGCACTTCATGAAAAGGTGAACTTACCCTTAAAAGCAAGTGGTCAATAGTAGAGTTTGGTGACTTGTAAGACTCTCTCAGGAGAAAAAACACTAGCTTCTTCCTGAGAAAGCTTGACCAGGGAACATCTAACAAGGTAGGCAACTGTATAAACATAAGATTATTCCCCAATCTGATGCTAACTGGTCAAGCCTGAAACACATGCTTTATGTCTGTAGGCTCCAAGGATGAGCAAAAATCAAAGTTTGCATAGTTCCAAAATTTGACCATTTTGAAATCATGACTATGGTGAAACAAAGGAGGTTTCTAGTGGTTTTTACATGTACGTTTGGC
This sequence comes from Glandirana rugosa, assembly GCA_018402905.1. Classification (NCBI taxonomy): domain Eukaryota; kingdom Metazoa; phylum Chordata; class Amphibia; order Anura; family Ranidae; genus Glandirana; species Glandirana rugosa. The sequence goes on along the minus strand of BLSH010076090.1, from coordinate 443,420 downwards.
TTTTTAATGGTTCCTGGGGATGGTGGAAGCTCCAATCAGCTATCCTGGACCTGTTCTTGTCACCAAAAGCAGCCCCTTATAGTCCCAATATTTACATTTTTTCACGGAAAGAAAGAAAGAAAAAAACAATTAAAGTGCCAGTACACAACTAAAAAGCAAACAAAAAAAAGTGAAAAAAAAGATGCCTGGGAGGTACAAAGAATTTTTTTTAAGCAAATTTCCCCTCATAGGAGAATTTCCACTTGCGCAAAATTTTGCCAGCGGTGAAATCAGTAATTGATTTGGCCGAAATCACTGTGCTCATTTCTTGCAGACACCTTAAAAAGCATGTTCAATCCTTTGAGGCTCAGCTACACTGGATTTTAATTTGCTTAGTAGCTTAACGTTAAGCGTCCACTATATTGAAAAATATTGTATTTCGGTAATTGTATATGGGTACATACCTGTAATAACAATAATTTAGCATTCAACATACAAATTCCTTTTTTTTCTAATTCCAATGCCTTTATTAATAGTTTTCTTCATTTACATGCAGTTCAAGCTGTCAAGCAAAAGTGACATTTAGAGGGATTAGGACAAACTTTACTCCCTCGGTCTCCGTGACTGTGCTCTTCGGTGGCTCTCATCCTACCTATCCCATCGCACCTTCAGTGTCACTTACAATTCTACTTCCTCCTCTCCACTTCCCTTCTCTGTCGGGGTCCCCCAAGGTTCTGTCCTTGGACCTGTCTTATTTTCAATATACACCTCTTCCCTGGGTCGGCTGATAGCCTCCCACGGATTTCAATATCATTTCTACGCTGACGAAACTCAAATCTACCTCTCCACCCCTCAACTCACTCCATCAGTCCCCTCACGCATCATTAACTTACTAACAGACATATCTGTCTGGATGTCACACCACTTTCTCAAACTCAACTTGTCCAAATCCGAGCTTATAATATTTCCTCCCCCACGTGCCTCTTCCCCTGACTTCTCTGTCAAGCCTGCCAGGCTGCCCAGAGGCAAAGACAAGCTGTCCTCTGTGGGAGGTGTATCATCTGTGTCCTCCCTATCCCCCCAGCCACACTCCAGTGATGCCCAGGAGCTGCGTTGGGTGCCACCCTGCTGTGAACACGGTTCCTCTTCATCATAATCTTCCCTGTCCTCCTCATCCTCCAGAACTGTGGTCTGGCTTGAAAATTTTTTACCTGGCCTATGCTGGTCCACCCTCCGAGCCACTTGAGAATGACTGGCCTGATAACCGTGGAAATGACCCCTCTTCCTCCTCCTCTTCCTCTTGTGCAACATCCTCTTCTATCTTCGCCCAAAGTGTTTTTTCAAGGAGACATAGAAGTGGGATAGTAACCCCACTGCAGCGCAGACAGGTGAGCAGCAGCAGGGTGAGAATGCCGAAAGCGCACACAGACGGCCCTCACTTTCTGCAGCAGCTCTGACATATTCGAGTAGTTTTTTAGAAATTTCTGCACCACCAAATTCAGCACATGTGCCAGGCAAGGGATGTGCGTCAAACCGGCTAGGCCCAGAGATGCTACGAGATTTGCCCATGCTTACTGGTCCACGTATCAGTGGTTATGTGGACCTTGCCACAGATGGCGTTGCACAGTGCACACTTGATCACGTGCCCGACTTGTTTGTGCAGGGAAGGGATGGCTCGTCTGGAAAAGTAGTGGCGGCTGGGAACCACGTGCTGTGGGACAGCCACCGCCATCAGGTTTTTAAAACTGTCCGTGTCCACCAGACGGAATGAAAGCATTTCAAAGGCCAGGAATTTTGAAATGCTGGCATTCAGGGTCAGGGATTGTGGGTGGGTAGGGGGGTGCTTCCCCATTCACTCCAGTGTTTGGGAGATGGAGAGCTGTAAGTTTCCATGAGACCGTGTGGAAATGCTTGGGGACGGTGGCGGACATGGTGGCGTTGCTGTCACATGCTCTGTTTGCTGGGTGGCAGGTAACACTGGCACTGTAGAGGTGGAGGAAGAGGCCTTGCGGTGGTACAGGCGGTGGCAGGGGTTCGTAAAGGTGTGCCAGAGTACCTTTGAATGTCGAGAGGTAGAGGGTTTGTGACCTCACTTACCCCTTCGTGGGGGGATGGGTGGGTGTTAGGGACTGGGACTTACGGTCGTAAAGTTTTAAGGACCGGAAACTTTACGAAAGTAAGGCAGACCACCTGTGCCTGTCAAAATTTTTGGACTACCGCCACCGACAGGGTGTCGTGCACCAAGGGTCGGCGGTGATGAAAAGGTCTGCTCGGTAGGGAAGGGACGTGTTTGTTCAGCCCGTGC
>BLSH010076090.1:383007-418500 GCA_018402905.1 Glandirana rugosa | reverse complement strand
CCCTATCTGTCCTCATCCCAGGGCCCCCTCTCTGCTCCCACCCAAGGCCCCATCTCTGCTCCCATCCCAGGGCCCCCTCTCTGATCCCATTCCAGGTCCCCCTCTCTGCTCTTATCCCAGGGCCTCCTCTCTGCTGTTATCCCAGGGCCCCCTCTCTGCTCCCATCCCAGGGTCCCTCTCTGCTCTAATCCCAGCGGCCCCTCTCTGCTCTAATCCCAGCGGCTCCTCTTTGTCCTCATCCCAGGGCCCCCTCTCTGCTCTCATCCCAGAACCCCCTCTCTGCTCCTATCCCAGGGTCCCTCTATGCTCTAATCCCAGCGGCTCCTCTTTGCCCTCATCCCAGGGCCCCCTCTCTGCTCTCATCCCAGAACCCCCTCTCTGCTCCCATCCCAGGGTCCCTCTATGCTCTAATCCCAGGAGCCGCTCTTTGTCCTCATCCCAGGGTCCCCCTCTGTTCTTATATCAGGGGTCCCCTAAAAAACTACTGTGATAGGGAGCTCAGGACAGTAAGGGCTTGTTTACATTCACAGTTTGGGGGCAGTAAAACCTCATGGTTTAGCCCTGTTTTTACCCCCAACCACACCCCCTTTAACAGCAGGGACCAGGGGTGTACACATGTTGCAGTCACAGCAGGAATCTGTCACCCTTAGCATGGGGCTGCTCTGCAAAGGCCATGCAACCTTGTGCAGTACAGTGACCAAGTGGTTAAAGCAGGCAATAAGAAGGCATTGTATTGCCTCCTCATCACCTGCTTTAACCCCTTTGATCCCACACTAGCATGCTGCAACTGCATGCATTGCACGTGCTTGCAGGGTGTTTGCAGAGTGGCCCAATTCTCTTGAATGGGTCGTGATCACCCACCACTGAGCTTCCGGTAACGCCTTAATGCGTTCCCACATCCACCATATAAAATTGTAATGTTTACCTAGTGTTGCACTGCTCTATATGGAAAACTAACATCAAAAACAAAGTACAGTGAAATATAGCACACATCTATATTTACATCTATATTTACTTAATATATTAGGTAATGCCACACATCCCAGTGCTATTAGAAATATATCCCACACCAAAATATAGACAAACAACGATGATAAGTGATACCACAATTCCAGTGCTGCAAGATTTTTTTATTTTGCCCAATTAACATAAGGGATACAAATGCAGTATATAATTATATATATTCAAAATCAATATATAGTTTTTGATACCACAGCACCAATGCTCTAACAGATATTTTAACCAATTTGCATTAGAATACTAGGCAAAATATAAAATGTAAGTTTATTGTTCTTATTTGTTTCAACAATCTTCATCAGTGATACCAACTCCAGTGCTCACTGCAAGCCAACTCAGCAAAGTGCTTTACATCTGTGCAAATTAAATTCTCACCTGAAATATTGGGCTTAAAGTGATTGTACCTTGTAGAACAACCCATTTAATTTAAAACTGAAAGGCAAAACATTTGTGTATAGATATGAAAAAAAACAAAAAAACATTATAAATACCTTTTTTCCCTTTTTTTTAAGTGGTCACATTCCCTCTGTTCCCTCTGTTCTGCATAAGAGCTGGGGGAGGAGAAGCAACAGTACACTGAGCTTCCCAGTCAATGGCTGCACAGGGAGGCGTGTCAGGATAATTTTGATCATAGTAGGAGAGCAGCATAGCTAGAGAACTGACCACGATGTGTTCTCCTGCTTAGTGTGGTCAGTTTCTATTAGAAAAGCAGAGGGACTGGCAGCGGCACCAAGGATTTCACACTAAAGAAGAAATACAAAGAGAACAGGATACTTTTTCATACAAGTACATGGTATATCAGGCATATATCAAAAATATGAAATGCTGGGGTAACAAACACTTTAAATAAAAAATACAGGTCAAATGCGCTTGTGCCCTCTTTGGGGTAACTGGTGGGCCAACTATTCCTTTACTGGCCACTGGTCCAGGGTATTTTGGTATGTGAGTTTCCGAAGGTATCAAGCCCTCTGTATACTGGCTGGAAGCAGATCTCAAAATACAAAATATGCCAACATAGCAAAGTATGTTTAAAAGTGTGCATGTGTGAGTGGGGCTTAAGGTGCCCTAAAGGAGAACCCCAGAAGCTTTGCTTGCCAATACCCAACTAAGCAGACAGAGGCCACGATCATGGGAAATATGCATTAAAAGTATGGGGTTGGGAAAAAAAACATTTATACACACCTAGGTGGATGCAGCATTTATCCAATGCTGCATCTGTCCCTGTTGGCTCTGCACTGGAAAATGAGCAATCAAGGACTGCTCATCACTCATTTCCTCCCTCCACTCTGAGCAGAAAGTGGGGACTGTAAGTCACCAGCTCTCTGCTCTGCCCCTCCAACACTCACTGGAGCGCCGGGTTGTGGAGGGGAAGGGATTGGCTTGCTCACTCTCCCAGTGACTCGCTGAGAAGCCATTGGCTCCCTCTGCTGTCAATCAAATCCAGTGAACCACACGGTGGGGCAATGGATGCAGCAGCAGGACTCAGGAGTGCACCTGTATGGGTTCCCTATGGGACCTCAGAAAAAGAGGATAAAGGCAGCTCTGTGCAAAACCCTTGCACAGAGCAGGCAAGTATGACATGTGTGTTATTTTTTTAAAAAAAACAAAGAACAAACCTTTACAATCACTTTAATTGAATAAGCGGAAGTTAGAAGCTGATTGGCTACTATGTCATTCTGTCAGCTAGTGTAGGAATGACATCAGAGAAATTGAAAAGTAACAGTCAGGTACATGCAGCCACTCCTCTTATATCAGAGTTGTGGACCGAGGCTACAGGAGAAAAAACAATGTAATGCAGATATGACCCAAAACAGGTACCACCTTTAAACAGAAGGGGTATTTCAATGGGCAGTAACTATTTCAGATGGATAAAAAATACAGCTGCTCTTGGCTGCCATTGCATATGAACGACTGAGAAAACAACTCTATACTCTACAGTGCATGGAGCTACAAAGGTCAGTGAGGGCTTGTTTAAGACTTATTTACTGTTTGTTAAGAATATTTGCATACTTGCCTCGATAGCCAGGCCACAGATTCACTTAGGGGGGTTGGTGACTCAATAGTGAATCACAGAATGAAAAGTTGTAACCTGCATGGTATTACATTTCACACTAATTACATACCTCCCAACATTTTGAGATGGGAACGAGGGACATCTATTAGCAAAAGTATGTAGGCATAGGACACACCCCCTGCCATGCCCCCTTAAAGGAGAATTATACCAAAAAATGATCAGTTAAATCCACAAGTGCTTTTTTTACCACTATTATTCCTTTATATTGGCTTTTGAAGTTGCAGCAATTTTGAAATTAAGTGAAAGGTTTAGCACAGGGAAACACTTTTTGAAAGACAAAAAGTGCATTTTATATACAACTATATAGATCAGACCAAAATGAGGAACAAATGAGGAGAAATGAGGGACAGGGAGACTTTGTTCCAAATCAGGGACAGTCCCTCCAAATCAGGGACAGTTGGGAGCTTTAATTATCAAGAGGATCAAGAATGGATTGGAGATTTCCTTTTAGAAACCCTGCATAGATGTATATCTCACAGAAATGTGGTGGTCCTACCAAAGTGTTGGCTTAGAGTGGGAATTTTTTAGGTTCACAATCTTGAAGTATTACTAAAACCTCCTTTTTAAAAATAAAAATAACAAACATGCCTATACTTAACTGCTCTGTGCAATGGTTTTGCACAGAGCAGCCCCAATCCTCTTTTTCTGGGGCCCCCACCGGCGCTCCAGGCCCCTCCTCATTGGCGGGTGCCCCCACAGAAAGTCACTTTCACACAAACAGCGGTACTCAGTACCGCCCCCCTGGGTCACTGGACTTGATTGATAGCTGGGGAGCCATTGGCAATCCAGCCAATGAGAACTGGAACAGCGCGAGTGAGCTGCAAGGCTCGTCCCCACCGCGGGTTCATTTTGGGCTCAGGTAAGTAAAGGAGGGTTCGGGAGGGCTGCTGCAGATGAAAACGTTTTTTCACCTTAATCATAGAATGCATTAAGGTGAAAAAACTTGAGGGTTTACAACTAATTTAAGGCTTTAGAATCACTTTAAAGAAAACGGATGTCTTAAATATATACAAGGGCTGCAATTCATGCACCTGTACTTCATCTTCATTGTACTACTTTCTTTTAAGGGGGACCTGAATTCTGGAAAATGTACCCAGAAAAGACAGGCAGAGGGCACAGGGCTAGTCATAAGTATTGCCTGTGGTCTCTCTGCATCTGATCTTTCCTAATTACTGAATTACCATGTCTTGTTCTGAACTTTCTTGTCTATAATCCCCTCGCACACGTTCCTGGAAACAAGGCTCATCGGTAGTGGGTGCTACAGCGACAACCAGCTTGCTACTGGAAAATTACAGGTAAATGCACATATTTGCCAGCACACCAAGAATCCTCAAATGTCTTCCAAAAGTTTTATTGCAGAATGATCAAATCACAAGAGAAAGTGCAATGTTTCGGAGTCTCGCAGGACCCCTTCGTCAGGCTTGTGATGATCACATGCCTGACAAAGGGGTCCTGCGAGACTTCAAAACATTGCACTTTCTCATGTGATGTGATCATTCTGCAATAAAACTTTTGGACGACATTTGAGGATCCTTGGTGTGCTGATGAAAATGTACATTTACTTGTTCTGAACTTTGTCCCTGTGTGGGTGAAGCCTTCTTGGTATAGAAGCGGGGCTTTTCTTTCTCATGTTAAAGCTGTCTCTTGATCTCTGGTTATCTGATGAATGGGGGAGTAAGATCCAAGACACAGAAGAAAGGTTCATTATGAGTTACATACGTGCCTAGGCATACTGCACTCATATATCTTGAAGCCCATTGATATTTATCTTTTTGGAGAGATTCAAGAAAAAGATACATTGTTCAGGGCACTTCTTAGTCACAATTACCATCACTAGATGTTTCCTTGATATAATATTCCCATTGCAATCACATCATCACCTCACACAACACCACATGCCCGATGAAGGGATCCTGTGTGACCCTGAAACGCTGCACTTTAACACTGATATGAACACCCAATAAATGTTTAGACTTTATTTCAATGATCCTTGGTGTGCTGGTGACATATACTTTGGCTATAATATGGCAAATCCCAACTTTTTGAGTTTAAGTCTACTTTAACATGAGAAGGTAATTTGTAACAGGTTACCACTGTATTTAAAAACATACCTGATTTTGTTTTATTAATTATTAATGATTTCCATGGTAGAAAGGTTAAAACTGTTGTAGCCTGGTGAATTTCGGAGTGGAAAAACAATGCATCTTGCACTACCTCATTCTGATCATTAAAGATAATAAGCACTTCGGACAACAACAATTACAATATTAAAACCTATATATATAGAACAATAGAATTAAAAAGACACATAACTATAGATATTACAAAAGAGTATTCATTACAAAATATATAAAAAATATTTTCAGAAATCATGTCATATCTGTCTGAATACACACCTGGGTCTTGGAGTACTATTAAATAATATGAAATAAAACAATATTTCACTTGTAGCCAATAAATAAGATAAACAGCAATGAAACAGGGGAATAAATACAGAAAAGTGTGTTCATGTTGTGACAGCGTAATACTACATAATCAAACATAATTCAAACCAATATCCAATCAAATTGATATATTTTTTATTGAATGATGATATTAAACCATCATAAACTGTAAGAAATCACCCAACCACTGTACTAATTACATAGCGAATAAAAAAAAATCTTAAACATTAACATGAATATGTTTGAAATATAGTTTTTAATCCTTGTTTGGAATGAATATATTGCCTGTCTTTCACGCCCAGGTGCCCCTTTGGAAGTTTCCCGCTCACTTCCTGTTTTATGGATACAACAGGAAGTGAAAAGAAGTGAGGGAAGTTCTCTCTTCGATAGATTAGGTGTCAGTGCAGCAAATGTCATCATGGGATGATGTGTCTCTATTTCTGTTCTAGTGATAACATTTTTTTTTTTACTTTCCCTCACCTTCAGAAACAACCCAAAACAATCAGACCCCTCAAGCTCAGAATAAATAAATGTCTTTTACCAAACAGTCAATACAGTTTAACCACTTCAGCCCCGGAAGGATTTGCCTCTTAATGACCACTTTTTGCAATTTGGCACTGCATCGCTTTAACTGACAATTGCGTGGTCGAGCGACGCTGTACCTAAACAAAATTGACGTCCTTTTTTTCCCACAACTAGAGTTTTCTTTTGGTGGTATTTGATCACCTCTGCGGTTTTTATTTTTTACGCTATAAATAAACAAAAAGTGACAATTTTGAAAAAAGCCCAATATTTCTTACTTTTTGCTATAATAAATATCCAAAACAATATATATATAAAAAATATAAAAAACAAATGTATTCATCAGTTTAGGCTGATATATATTCTTCTTCATATTTGTGGTAAAGAAATATGCACTATGTTTGCAGAAAAGTTGCAGCGTTCACAAAGTATGAGGATTGATTTATGGCGTTTTTACTATTTTTTTTTACTAGTAATGGCGGCAATCTGCGATTTTTATCGGGACTGCTATATTGTGGCAGACAGATTGGACACTTTTGACACTGTTTTGGGACTATTGCCATTTATACAGCGATCAGTGCTTTAAAAATACACTGATTACTGTATAAATGTCACTGGCAGGGAAGGGCTTAACCTGTAGGGGACGATCTAGGGGTTAAATGTGCTCCCTAGGTGTGTTCTAACTGTGTGGGGCTGGCAGGCATATAACAGATATAACTGATCCTGATTACAGGGATCAGTAGATAAGTGTTATGTCCCCTGTCAGAATGGGGAACCGCCGTATTTACATTGGCGGTTCCCCGTTATGCCTTTCTAACAGGCGATCGCAGGTCACTGGCAGACATCGAGTCCGCCCAACCCGCGGGCACGCTCACGGAGCACGTAGCTGACCGGCGCGCCCTCCCGCAACTCGCAACTGCACGTGCGCTGACCGGCGTTTATAGACGCGATCTGCACAGCGCTGCCCACCTGTCGCCGCATATCCACGCACCATGGTCGGCAAGCGGTTAACCGGTTCCCAACCGTGTTAAGTGTTTCTACTGCTGCAGAGTGGTTCTGTAGTGCAAATCTCTGTCTATAAACGGTGACTCGCGCATGTGCGATTTGCGGGCAAGCGCACCTGCTGCATGCTCCGTGAGCGTGCCCGTGGGTCAGGCAGACTCGATTTCCGCCGACGACTCGCGATCGCCTGTCATAGAGCCAGAACGCAGAACCTCCAATGTAAACATGGCGGTTTCCCATTCTGAGAGGGGGACATGACAGATCTACAGTAATCAGTGTTTTATTTTAGATCTGATCGCTGTATAAATGTCATCGGTCCCAAAAAAAGTGTAAAAAATGTCTGACATGTCCGCCGCAATATCGCAGTCCCGATAAAAATCATAGATCACCCCCATTACTAGTAAAAAAAAAAAAATAATTGTGAAAATGCCATAAATTAATTCTCATGGTTTGTAAACGTGGCAACTTTTGCGCAAACCAATCAATATACGTTGATTGCAATTTTTTTTACTACCAATATGTAGAAGAAAATATATCGGGCAAAACTGATGAATAATTTACTTTTTTTATTTTTTTATTTTTTGGACATGTATTATAGCAAAAAGTAAGAGTACTGTCCATGATACTTTTTTTATTTGCACTAACATAAAATGTTTCAGGACAAGCTTTTGGGGTATCTCCCCTTCTTTAAGGTCCAAGCAGTACTCAATTACCTCAAGCAAAAAGTAAAAAAGTAAAAAATTGTCGCTCTTTTTTTGTTTATAGCGGTGATCAGAAGTGACGCAGAGGTGATCAAATACCACCGAAAGAAAGCTCTATTTGTGGGAAAAAAAGGACACCAATTTCGTTTTGGGTACAATGTCACACGACTGTCGATGCAGTGCTGAATTGCAAAAAGTGCTCTGATCCTAACGTGGGAAATCCTTCCGGGGCTGAAGCGGTTAATTAGTCACTGTCATTTAAAACACATACCCCAGGAAGGCTCACCCACAGTGAATATTTGGTGAACATTACATCTCTTTCTTTATAATAATATAAATAATAATAATCATCAGCACTGTGTAGTGCTTATCCCCGCATGGGCTGCTGAATAGATGCCCAGGGTTAATTTCCCAGTAATTGCTCCACAGCCAGGCACACAGTGACAATCACTCCTTTGGCTCAATGAACAGTCTAAGGGTTTTCTGATGCTTTATTGAAGAACTTGAACTTGGATAGGTTCAGGGTAATTGTGGGATACTCCAGTAACTTTTAGTAGTGAGCTCGAGAACACTAAACTTCCTCTTAGCAAGGTGTGCAAGAGTCCTTGCTTGCAGCAAACATTGGACCCAGCTTTTCAGGAACACTTTGGTAGTGAATTCCCTTTAGGTATGTAACACTCTGCAGTGTTACCGTTATGCAGAACTGCATTTGGCCACAAGATGGCAGTACTCCACAGCTTAGTTATCACACAACCCATATAGGAATGATGGAGACACTGGGACTTGTATGCTATAAGCAAGATTCTTTCATTTAGATTAGCAGAAGCTAAGCTACACAGCCCAAGAGGACCAGTAAAGGGACAGGAGAATTTAAAAAGGAAAAGCCTGGGAACACAGGGGTGGATGAGAGAGATGGGGTTGGAGGCTGGACATGAAAGAGAAAGCATAGTGGATCTACATCGACCAGAAAGTTGTAAGAGCCACCAGAGAGCTGATCATCCTGAGGAGGCAGGTTAGCGGAGCCTCCGGCAGACACACCGAGTCATTGCCATCTTCACAGCCATCCCACAGAGGACAAAGGGGCCCCCTTTCCAACCAGAAGGACATCACTATGTCCTACTGCACTATAGGGCCAGATGAGAGAGTTCCTAGCCCATACAATGCCACCATAGCTTCAAGTGTGTCTGTTGTATCCATGTGCTTGAGTTCAGAACATTTAACAGCACAGGCCTCTACCTTCAAGCACAAATGCTATAGCCCATCCAGTGTTGTATCTTACCACACTCAACTGCCTATATTAACATTGTGTGCAGGATAGAGACTACCCCTTTCACCATCCCTGTCAGACAGGAATCCTGCACACACTTCTCCCAAGGTTCAAGCCACCCAAGGAAGGAACTCGTTTCTCAAGTACAGTTTCCATTTAAAGGGAAACACTTCTGCCAAATTCCATTTTACCCCCCTCCTTTCTTTCTGCTAAAGCATCCTCTGTCTGATGTCCTTAACAAGGACTCTTCATACTACCCTTGCCTATTAAAGGGGAGGTCTGTTGTTCACTTTACTATCCCTTGGGTAACATCCCTTTTGTACACCGACGTATGGGTCCCATCTAACCGGCAGAAGAGTCTTCCACATGTTTATGGTACCTTATGGGACATTTACTTAGCTAAATTTAAGTTAAGTTAAACCCTAACTCTTCTCTGTAAGAGCCCACAAGTGAGCTAGCCCTATGTGTTGTCCTTCATTGCTCATTTGGGGAAATTATCTGTGTTGGATGGCAACATGGTTTAATATCATAGTTCTGGAGTGTCACTGAGATGGCAGGCCGGAGTTTGAGTTTACAAGTGGCCTAATCACTGTGTGGTAAAGAAAGCCATCTGGCATAGTTGGAATTCACAAGTTGACCCAGTGGGGTGTTGGTAATAAGGAGTCAAGAATGAATGGCCATATCCTTCCAGGAAATATGCATACACCCCCTGCGATGAGGTGTAGTGGTAGAGAAAGCCAGAGAAGATCTCCTGGGGAGGTGCAAATTAACATTTCCTGATTCCCTAACATCAAAGGGGACCATCTGTCCACTAACGATGGTGGGTCAGCTGTGAATGATAAATGGACATATACTGCCTCTAGTGGACAATCCAGGCACGCGTACGAGAGACAGACCCAAGGAGAAGAAGGCTGTCACCATTGGACAGAATGCAGAAGTAGGCTGGCATTGGGCGGGTGTGTGTGGATGATGCATGAATGGGTTTAAAAAGCTGAGCAACCCTCTATTTCGTCCTCTACCTCTTATCCTCTTCCATCAGGCCAGCCAGAACAACATTTCGAGGACAGCCTAACCATTTTTATTTAACTCTGTTTGGAAGCTAACATTTAAATATTGGGTGTGGCTAAAAGTGTTACTGTATTGTGTTATATTGCCTTTTCTCTGTGGTGTTTTGCCATCTGAAAGACTCAGCCAAATATTTTCCTTTACCTATTTTGCCATTTCATTGACATCAATACAAGTCAAGCATTTACCTCACCAGTATGTGTGTGTGTTTATTCTTTTGTGCTAGCCAGGGAATCACCTGGCCAAGGTATTTCAGTGATGTCAGCAGGGATAGCACTCTGCTTGGGACTCGGTAGTGAACAGGGTACCCAGAATACTCAGTTGCTCCTGAGGGGGTAGCGCTACATGTAGAACTGACTTTATTGCAAGATATTTAGCAGCAGCAATAATGTGAAAGAAAAATCATTGCTTGCTGCAAATAGTGGACTGAGCTTTATAGTAGCGACTTGAGAATGTTAAACTTTCTGTTACGGATCTGAGCAGAGTCCTTGTACAAATATTTCATAGACTGAACTCTTCAGGACACCACACACAATGCCCCCCGTTGGATTAAACTGATTCTAGCACAAGAGGGATGGCAGTAGCACACAGTCTCAAGGATATCTCACACCAGCCTGTACTCACTAATGTCCTTGGATAATTGGTTGCCTCCTTCCAATATCTTCTGGGCACTTTTCCCATGATAAATAGACAAAAAGAGCAAAGTGTGCAGACTAAGTGTAGTGGGTGGAAGACAATTAGCAACTCACATAAAGTTAGACAAATTATGCTTATCATGATTCACAAAAGGATTCCCAGGTGGGGAAGACAACAGAAAGAAATTGTCATAATGGATACACTGGTTATGGTCTGGATGGCATCTCAATAGCATGAGAGACAGTAAGAAACACCAATTCAATGCAGCAAGGTGGAGAGGTGGATACAACACACACTAATGGTCAACTCACAATGCGTGCATGATCTCATGCATTACAGTCATTGGCGCATCTGCTGCTCCAAGGAGTGGAGTGTGGTAGACGGGGTGACAGGCACCCTCAGGACAGGAAACAGGAAGCAGCACTTGTGGCTCGTTGAAGCACATGGGAGGACAGGAATTAATGAAACAAAAAGTGATGTCAGGAGTAGAGTTGAGCGAACACCTGGATGTTCGGGTTCGGTGGGTTTGGTCAAACTTCGCAAAAAAGTTTGGGTTCGGTACCGAACTTGACCCGAACTTGACCCCGAACCCCATTGAAGTCAATGGGGGCCCGAACTTTTCGGCACAAAAATGACTAAAAAAAGTCCTGGAAAGTGCTAGAGGGTTGCAAAAGGAAGTAAAATGATTTTAGAACAATAATCTGTCCCTTAAAGCAACAGCAGGAACCTGACCCTATATAGAAGATGATTTTAGAACAATAATCTGTCCCTCTAAGCAGTAGACTCTGCCTAGTCCAGTCAGATGGTTCTGTAATGCAGGATGAGGTATTATTAGATCTGCAATCTGTTCCTTAAAGCAGTAGTAGTAGTAATCTCTACCTAGTCCACAATCAGATCACTCTGTAATGCAGGATGAGATGTTATTATATCTGCAATCTGTCCCTCACAGCGCCGGCAGCATCCTCTCCCTACACTAGCCAGAGAGCATGTGACATGCAGCACTAAGTGACTCCAGCTTATAAAGAGGCTGGGTCACATGATGCACTGGCCAATCACAGCCATGCCATTAGTAGGCATGGCTGTGATGGCTTCTAAGGGCAAACCAGTGAAATGCTTGTTGATTGGCTGCCCTGCAGCTATACAAAAGGCACGATCAAATACCCGAACCCGATCTTTATTTCAAATGTCCGTGTTCGGGTCCGGGTCACGGACACCCCAAATTTCGGTACGGACCCGAACTTTACAGTTCGGGTTCGCTCAACTCTAGTTAGGAGTGTGGCAAGATTTTTTAAAGCCGGCACCTCTTTTTCAAGACTGATGGTTCCATCAATGTAGTTTGACCAGGCTGCACCCAACATGCCATATTGACATTTTTTACACTGTTCTAGTGATTCCAGGCTAGATCCCCAGACAACAAGTCCCTCAGTAAGCTTTAGCAAACTTTCAGTAGAATAAGCTAACCTAGCTAAGACCTCGATAAACCGCAGACACATGGCAGGCTTGTCCAGGGCAAACATCCCCCTCCTGCTCCCAGGCTGTGATCTCCTCCTCAGGGATGACATTTCTGCTCCAAGTCTCAGAGCATTTATATACACTTCCAGCCACCATTTGGGCACCTATCTCCAGGGATTGGAGAGGGCCACTCTCTTCCAGAACATTTCCTGACAGGCGAGTGATAGCAGTCAACCCTACAGTCGGTGAAACACAGAACAGACCAAAACAATTACATGCAGCTACACTGCCAGAACTAAATTTACCTAACCTAGCACCTATCTAGGATGGTGTAATAATAATAATTATAATAATAATAATAATATTAATAATAATCATAACAGTATACCCCCTAGTGGTTAATAGAGGATTATATCAATTATAGAATAAATTGGCCAAAAGCATGCTTTTTTCAACACAGACATCCAACAATTAGAAAGACAACCAGTCAGCACATTTTGGGGACTACAAGGTTCACCCTTCATCGGGACTTAAATTGTTGGTTTTGTTTAACTCTTAAAGTGGATGTAAACCCGATTCATGGAATTTGAGCTGGGTGCATAGATCTGCAGTGTTTTGTTATCTCTCTTTAAAGAACTATGCCCATAGCTGTCTTGCTCCTTAGCTCTGTTATCAGCCTGATAAGTTCTCACGCGTTCTCCGAGACGATAGATAGAAGTGTGTGACGGGGGAGATTGCTATAAATAGATTACACACAGTGCTTGTCATCTAAGAGCAGAGCTATGTACATTGCTTTCTTACTTTGCCTATGAGGAGTGGGGGTGTGTGCCTTTCCTCCAATCAGCTGTCTTGGTTGTATTCCAATGATCCACTCCCAGAGGTAACCAGGAAAAGAAAAATGTTAACACGACCTGCACTTTAAAGGATGTATACAGATGAAGACACAAGATATACTGTACATGTAAAACTTATGTAGGGAGATTTGTTTCATCCCTGTGTATCATTTGAGGCTGAGCACTTCACTGGGTATACATCCTCTTTAATGTGTATTAAGAGTAGTGAATGTCACATTAAACAAACAGTCATTGCAGGTGAATCAATTACTGTTACATAAAACACATGCACCATGAGGATTCACCTTTAATGAATGTTTGGTGACATCCACTGATTTGTAATATTTAGGCTACTTACACACTGGGTCGGTGAGGGCGCTAGCAGTAAAGCAACGCTAATTTTAGCAGTGCTTTTAACCCCCCAGAAGGGGGTTAACAAGGGTTTAAAAATGCCAGTGTTGCAGTGCTTTGCACGCGCTTCGAAAGCGCTGGCCATTTATTTCAATGGGCAGTAGTGGTGGGGGAGCGGTGTATACAGTGCTCCCGCACTGCCCCAAAGATGCTGCTTGCAGGACTTTTTTTCCCATCCTGCAAGTGCACTGCCCCAGTGTGAAAGCACTCAGGCTTTCACACTGGAGTGGATTAGGGGGCGGGTGCCTGAAGACCGCCCGAGTGTGAAAAGGGTCTAAATGTAGTAGTAATAATAATATTCATTTGAATAAATAATAATAATATACTACTTAGTGGTTAATTGAGGCCTACATCCATTCTGGAATAAATTGAAGCTAAAAACATGCTTTAGCAGCTGACTGTAAATGTTTGGTGAATGTTACATCCACCGATTTGTAACAATAAATGTAATAATAATAATAATAAGGCTAATAATGATAGTAATAATAATAATAATAAAATTAATAATACTATTCCCCTTAGTGGGTAATAGAAGGCTATATTCATTCTGGAATAAATGGGCTCCTTTAATCCAAAAACATCTGACGGGCTCGATAACTCTTCCAAACCTTATTCAAAAACAAAAACACTATCTGTAGATGCACTTAAAGATCCTACTATATTTCTCTGTGTTACATTGTCTTGGATTCGCTGTGACATTATGGAAAGCCCTGTACACATTTAGCCCTATCCTTGTTACTTAAAACATGAAGCCGGTTACCAGAACTATGTCACAAATGGATTCATATTCTGAACAGTTTCTGTGAACATTAGAAAAAAAGGTTCACTGATAAGTTACAGTATTACAAAATCTATGTGGATGAAAACTGAAATAATGTAAAAGGCATTTTACCATCGTAGATTTATACTAAAAAGAATAGTTCCTTCTAAATTCATTGACAATTAGAGATCCAGAAAGTGTACATTTCTTGACTGTTTCCACGTGAAGAAATTGATCAACTTGCCTTCTTTACCTGATAGGATTGTATTTAAAAATATACATACATACATACATATATACAAGTTTCTTCATCAGGTTAGCAAGTACACATTTTTACAAGCAGTGATTCATGCAGTTGGTTCAAAATGTCATACTGACTCTGATGAAAGAATCTAGGATCCTTGTATGTTTTATTGTATTTTATGCTATTGAGAAATTCAGTCTGAATATATGTAGGATATAAAAATGGAGGAAAGCAAAAAAAAAAAATAATAATAATAATAATAATAATAATAGGCATATACATTATAAGTATATATTATATAAAAAAAAAAGTATAAATTATAAATAATATAAATCATTGAATATGTTTTTGAGAGAACCCTTCCTTTTCCTGATTTTTTGGGTTAGGTATTTTATGTTTAAAGTCAACACTATACCAGCTGTGTATATTGTGACGATATGCGGGGCACCACAATGGACATGGGGCATATTTGTCCCCATCTCATGCAATCGTTTTGAGGCGACTAGTGAGAGTCCGACGCAGGTTTTGCCAGCCACCGTGGCAGAGCTGGTTCTGGCCCAGACTTTCTGATCTACTCAAACCCCTCTCCACCTGCATTTAATGACCAGGAAGAGAGCAGAGGAGAGCTCTATCCTGGATCTCAGAGGGAAAAAGCTGATTGAGCTCTGTGTGCTAATTTGGACTCAAAGAACAAGGTTTGCACTGTGCTTATGTTTTGTGGGTGTCAGGGACAGCCCCACACTGTATAGAGAGGAACCTGATTTGTTTAGTTTAGCGCCGGATGGTGTGATTTTGTTTTCGGTTCTTTTATGTGTTTTGAACTTGCAAACCTGTAATAATAAAACTTGGCAAGCCGCCAGATTTTAAAGAAACTGAACTCCATGCTGAATGATTTCTTCTGAAGAGTGATCCCCACGAGCTAATCTCCCACAATATGAACTGGCACATAGTGGATCTTTTACACTTTTACTCAAATTATAGCTGAAGACATACTGTAGGTCCATCTATCAGTCCATAGTTAGCTCTTTTTTTTAACTGAAGCTCACCACACAGCTTTTCTAGTATGTATTGGTGTACATACTTGCTTTTTCAAAAATCCTAACAATGAACTTCTCATGAATAAGCTCCAGGGGCGGAGTGAAACCCATTGAGGGCGTGGCCTGGTTGGAGTCCAGGTTGAGGTTGCCACTTTATTCACCTCTCTAGGATATCTTGGATGTGCGACTTGCAGGGGCTACCCTTTCTTTCTTTGCACCTTTGCAGGAGCCAGGACGGGCTCCATCCCCTGTCAACACTCTAACAGCAGCTGTGGATGCACCGTACATATATCCCCTCTCTACCAAGCCTGAGCGGCCCACACATCTTTTTCAGGTCACAATGAACTTCTCTTATCTGGTCACATTTGATCTGTTGAATATTCCATTTGATGTATCAGTTTAACAAGTTCAAAAAAGACCTGTTGACCCTGCCAGAAATCTTTTGAGCTGATAATTTCCTCTACACTCTGTGATAAATGTTACCAGTTGCCTTGTTCTTAGCCATCTTTGATGAATACATAACTCTTTATGTTATGAAGAATAGGAGAAAGGCTTGCATTCATAGTCCTTTCTTGTTTGTGTTGTCCTTAAAAAGAAGGGTGAGTGAGCCTTGTCATCCTAGAAATGGAAATGAAATACTGGCAGGATCATCAGGTGAAACTAAAGGGCAATAAGCCTGAATAAAGAAAACAAATACAGTCTCTGTATCTAAGCATTGGCAAGCTGCAATATATTATATTTTTATTTTTAGGTTTAAATATGCTATAATTGCCTTGATCTGGGAATCTATGTTGTATACAAAGAAATAAAAACAGCTTAAATACCAATGTGTCAAAAAGAAGGAAAGGGCCACACACCGGTTTATTCAGGTAACACAACTTTACATTGTAACATCCCTCCTGTTACCCACCCTGTCAGGGAACAAGCACAGAGACCAGGTATAATGGCCAATATCCAACATGGTCTTGCCTGTTTATGTGGAAGTGCACGCACATGCAATGGAAGAGAATGGGCGCGTGCATGTGCTTTGGCACATACCACCTGCGGTAGATTCTGGTGCCCTTTGCTGACTGGTCTTCCGCTTCCTGATTCCTGTGATCCTGTGTGCCTGTGTGCTTGTGCTTCTGAACTACCCGTTATCCACCTGGCTTGCTCTTGGATTGGCTTGCTCTTGGATTCCTCTTGTCTCTCTCTTGGCTCTGATCTTGGATGGCCACAGATCTGCTCCTAATTTCTGAGTCATGCAGGACCTTGGCTTGCCTGACCATGTCTCTGATCCTCTCTCTGCTGACCATCGGTTCTCTGACCTTAGCTACAACTCCTGACTATGCCTCTGGTCTTGCCCTGCCTGCTGTGATTCACCCAAGGTGCCAACCAGCTTTGACCAGCCTGCAGTATTAACCTGCTGTGACCAGCCTGCTGTGCTTACCTGCTGTGACCAGCCTGCTGCTACATTCCTGCTGTGTGCTGCCTGCACAACTTGCATCCTTCCTAGGACCAGCTGCCCCTCTCCACCTGCAGGGAGGTCGCCACACCAGCATCTTACACCCATGGCACAGCAGACCATCCCTGCTTCTTTGGGCTTAGTGATCCCTGTTACCATCTTCAGGGACACTGAGCACTAAGCTGCAAGGAGAGCCCACTCAGCATTTTGGCTTTCAGGAGAAGGTACGTGACACACACCTCCAATATGTGTCTCCTTAATAATGGAGTAGTCTCTATGATTAAGTCCATTAGTGCAAAACCTATTGGAGTGGGTGAATGACAGGCCAGATATAACAATGTGGATTTGTGTTACCCAAATAAACTGGTTTCATGCACTGTGACCTCATCAATTTGCAGCCCCTTTCTCCTTTCTTGACATGCTGCTGTTGGGTTGGGAAACATATGTGCAGGCACCCAATACAGTATATACTGGATGATCTACGAGTGTTAAATGTTTTTGCAGTAAAATAGCCTGCTGTTGCCTGTTGTTGAGCTTTGCTTCACTTCCACTCATCCTACCTCTATCCTTTCCTCTACTATCAAAGGAAGTTTTTTTTCCCCCTGAGAGCAGGTACCTTTTTCTGTTACATGTCACAGGAGGCTGTGGGACCAGTCTGAAAGTGCAGCATGTTGCACACACGCACAGTGGGGAACAGCAGGAAGTCACTGCCGGCTTTGCACAGGCACACCACTGATGGTGGTGCCAGGGATCCCAAGGCCGGCACTCTGACACGCTGCATCTCTGATCTTGGTAAAGAACCTATATGACGAAGGCTCTATACCATGTGATCAGCTGTGTCCAATCACAGATGGTCACATCATAAGCAGGAAGTGCTGTTTATCAGCTCTTCTATTTGCGCTGACAAGGTGTGATTAGAGGAGAGACAATTTGTGGATCTTCTGATGGGGGGGTCTGCGCTGATAATCAGCACATTGATTATCAGTGCAGACCCACCAGGTATGCCCCACCCGTGCCCACCAGGGATGCCAAGCTGTGCCCACCAGGGATGCAAATCAGTGCCCATTAGAGAGGCCAATCAGTGCCCATTAGAGATGCCAATCAGTGCCCATCAGTAATGACTGTCAGTGCCTCCTCATCAGTGCTGCCTATCAGTGCCATCTATCAGCATCCATAAGTGCCGTCCATCAGTGCCCATCAGTGCTGCCTATAGGTGCGGCCTATCAGTTCCCATCAGTGTCGCCTGTCAGTGCCCATTAGTTCTGCATATCAGTGCCCATCAGTGCTGCATGGCAGTGTCACCTATCAGTGCCCATCAGTGCTGCATATTAGTGCCTTATCATCAGTGCTACATATTAGTACCTTATCATCAGTGCCCATCAGTGCTGCATATTAGTGCCTTATCATCAGTGCCACCTCATCAGTGCCACCTCAACAGTGCCCACCAGTGCCACCTTATTAGTGCCTATCAGTGCAGCCTCATCAGTGCTTATTTACAAAATGTTATAACAGAAACAAAGAAAACTTTTTTGTTTTCAACATTTTCTGTCTTTTTTTATGTTTAGAAAAAAATAAAAACCTCAGTGGTGATTAAATACCACCAAAAGAAAGCTCTATTTGTGGGAAAAAAAATAAAAATATTGTTTGGGTACAGTGTTGCATTTAAAATACGACAGCGCTGTAAGCTGAAAATTGTCCTGGGCAGGAAGGGAGTATACAGGGAGTGCCCAGTATTGAAGTGGTTAAAATGCAGCAGCTACAATATTTGTAGCTGATGACTATTCTTTATTTATTTTTAATGACCAAAGTTCCTCTTTAAAGACCAACTGTTATAAATAGGATCTGTTTTACTTGCCAAATGATTTGTAAAATAATTGACAAAATGGTGTTGTCTACCAAATTCTGCTTTGTATATGGCTGTACAGCATAAAGAGGTGAAACAATTTTCAAGCCATTGCCCCCACCACCTGTCTTTTTTTGGCCTACTAGTAACTATTTCTATACCTGACCTGCTAATAGTGAACTTTGTTCATCCAATAAAGCCATTGCATCACCTTCCTGCACATCAGCTTACAGCGCAGACAATTTTAACTTTCAGCTGCCATATTATAATTCAGTATAACGACAGATTTCAGGTAATAAAATCAGATGAACTAAAAAATAGTGTACTGCTTGTACAATCTTTTACATAAAATCTTATGATAAGAATTGGCAAATATTTTTTATTTTTTTACTGCAATCTCTGTACAGCAATTCTAAAGCAATAGCTGCATACTAAGGCTGAGAATAGACTTTTTGAACATCAAGTTCAATCAAAAGACAAAACTGAATAAATAAAATATAGCACCTTGCATATCTCATATTTTCAAAGGTAGCCACATGTTTAGACATACTGGCATTCTCCTGTATACAGCTGTTTAAAAAACAGTATATGCCCTATTTTTATTACATCTTTCTAATGCCAGGTCCTCGCTTATGATGGAAAACTGAATATGTACTGAAGCCAAAATCAGCAATCGACTAATGCAGATAACGGATTTGTATTATCACTCCTAAGCAGATCTCACTGGCCAATGTTGATAATCTAGAGAACACTCCAAGGAAACAGGACATTTTTCCCAAAAACAAAGCACAGCTGTGTTTTCATCTTTAAAGTGGTTTTATTGTTCCTCGTCCCTGGTTAGTTTTAAAGGAAAAACTCTAGAAAAAACAATTTCACTAATACACATAGAATGTATATAGCTATTTACTTGTATTCTATCTTTGATTTTGGATGTAGTGCATGCAAAAAAACCCAAAAAATATATATATATATATATTGTAATGTTGGGGGTTTAGCTCATGTGTAGCGCCTGTTAGTGAGTACAGTCCACACCACAATGTTCCTTTTCAGGACTTGATGGCCCACTTTTAATAAAGAAAGTTTAGAACAACAAAACAGCATGGTTTCCCTCGCATCGGGTTTTCACCATCAGCGTCAAATAATCGTATATTCAGCCTCCTGGCTTACACATGCAACATAGCAAATAAAAATACCAAGCCACCTGGCTCTCTTTAGCAGCAGGACCACTGCTCCAGCTCCCACATGGAGCACTCCTGACTCCTGTCAGCGACCTCAGGCTTGGGTCTCTGGCTTTCAGTGCACACCTGCACTCTCGGGCTTATCCAGTGCACAAATGCACACCCTGGCTTCTCCCTTGCAAGCCCTGGACTCCTCTGGAGGGAGGAGCCCAGAACCATGGTCAGGTGTCTACAAATAGCCCAGCACACACCTGACCAGTCAGTGTGCTGGTGGATCGCAAAATCCGTACACCCAGGACTGAGGATCTCATCCCACCCAGATCTCTAAGAGATCCCTGGGCTCCAGATCCCGAAACTGACTTTTTTATGAAATGAGGAAACTGAAAAGCCAGTTTCCTGTTAGATGTGCAATGCCTCTGGAGCCCCTCAACCTGCCAAGTGGAGAATTCTGGGCCATCCCTACCATCTAAACCCTGACAGGGTAATGCTCTGCCACATATCCTCCCCCCCCTGTTCCGAACCTGTAGGGGGCGGTACACACCAGCCTAACTTCTTCAAATTGGCACCTCTGTGCCAGCTATCACCCCAAGGGCCAAACTCAGTCTTATCAGGTGACTTTCCCTGTGTCCCCTTGCTACACTGACTTGGGTATTACAAAGCCACCACCCTGACTTTTTACGGGTGCGCTTCCAAAAGCGCCATCTGCCTACTTTCCTTGGGGTCCCCTTTTAAACACTTCAGTAAGGTGCCTGGATTCTTTTATTTTGTAATTAATTTCTGTTAATGAGACCTTGTTTAACTTTGGGCTAGTGTCCTCGGACCTTTCACTCTTACCACATGTGAGGTTCCTGGACCTCTGGAAAACTTTCACAGACATACCCCCTGAACCTGTAGGGGGCCTATTTCTACTGTACCTATTCCCTCTTCTGTGTCTGTCATACCATTATTCCTTTTCCTGCATGTTTTAAGATTAACAGTAATCACGTCACCGTGACCATCAGGTCAACCCTTATTTTTGTGGTTACCCATGGTAACCAAAACATTTACCAGTGCGTTGCACTTTTCCTCATTGTCAGACATATCAACACATTTATCAGAACTCATTTCACCAGTGTTCTGCAAGGCAGTCTCTGGAGGGGAATCACACAAAGTGGAGTGGTTGTCTCCCATGGCAACGTTACTATCTACCAACTCCACGGGCACATGATCCTCTTCCAGCAACTGTCCTGACACCGACCCATCATTACAGAAGTCTATATTTGGGTTGATGACCCCAACCACATTACATGTGCACTCTGGCACTTCTGCCCAGACCTCTGTCTTGTCCAACAGTACTCCAGAGTGACTCTCATGTCAGAAAATTTCAAAACCACAACCCCACAATCCTCAAACCTCCTCCCCACACCTAACTCCTAATTATTCCTAAAATATTCAAAATACAAGACTTAAAGTGTTTGTTATCCCCAACACTTAACCTGGCATGTGCCCGCTGTATCATGTACTTATATGAGAAAGTATCCTGTTCTCTTTGTATTGCTTCCTTTATGTGAAATCCCTGGTGTTCCTGCCAGTCCCTCTGCTTTCCTACTAAAAACTGACCACGCTAAGCAGAAGAGCACACTGTAGTCAGTTCTCTAGCTATGCTAGTGGTGTGCTATAAGGTGTGCTCTCATCCACAGATCAGACTTATCCTGACAGGCCCCAGCTACACCGGGAAGCCAAGTGTGCTGCTGCACCCCCCCCCCCCCCAGCTCTTATGCAGCTGAGAACAAAATGAGCAGAGGGAATGCGATCACTTATAAAAAAGGTGAAACAAGTATTTATAATGTTTTGCCTTTCATTTCTATTTTAAACTGAATGGGCTGTTTTACAAGGCGATCATTTATCATCACTTTAAAATATGTGTTTAATAGAAATTGACCAGCATCAAGACAGTAGGTGAGCACTTGAAATGAACTTTGTAGTGTATTATCTTAGATCCATTAGTCACAAATAATATACTGAAGCTGAACGGTATGCAAGCAGTTTAGTTAAGCTGCAATTTAAGATGGAGAGATAAGGCAGGTTTATCTTTAACGGAAGGATTTGCCCCCTTAATGACCAGGCCATTTATTGCGATAAGGCACTGCGTCACTTTAACTGACAATTGTGCGGTCATGCGAAGTTGTACCCAAACAAAATTGACATCCCTTTTTTCCCACAAATAGAGCTTTTTTTGGTGGTATTTGATCACCTGTGTTTTTTAGATTTTGAGCTATAAACAATGAGCGACAATTTTGAAAAAAAAAACAATATTTTTTAACTTTTTGCTGTAATACATATCCAAAAAAAAAATGTAAAAAAAAAAACTAATTTCTTCCTCAATTTAGGCAGATATATATTTTTCTACATATATTTGGTAAAAAAAAATTGCAATTAGCGTATATATTTATTGGTTTGAGCAAATGTTCTAGCGTCTACAAAATAGGGGGATAGATTTGTGGCATTTTTATTATTTATTTATTTTTTAATAGAAATGGCAGCAATTTTCGATTTGTAGTGGGACTAAGATTATGCGGCAGACTAATTGGACATTATTGACACTTTTTTGGGACCATTGACATTCATACAGCGATCAGAGCTAAAAATAGCCACTGATTGCTGTATAAATGTCACTGGCAGTAAAGGGGTTAACACTAGGGGGCAATCAAGGGGTTAAGTGCTCCCTGCGGGGGGGGTGTTTCTAACTGTAGTGGGAGTGTACAGACTGGGGGTGGAGAGAGATCACTGTTCCAGATTATTTGGAACAGCAGATCCCTCTCCACCTCCCTGTCAGAACGGAGATCTGTTTGTTTATGTAGCCATGTGCTCCCTTGAGAGTGGCTTGCAGTAGTGGTTCATTTGATAGCTGACCTCAATTGGACCATATCTCACCCATCCGGAGACACTGACCAGACCCGTTCTTGTTTTTGTTGTTTTATGTGGGGGAAATAACTTGGATAAGGATAAGGGGTAACTGTGGTATGCCCAAACAATTATGGTACAAGGTTCCCATATACAAGCCTGTATATGTGTACTTCACTGCAGACTCTCCCTCTGCAGACTATTGCTCCTTTCAACTCCCCAGCACTTCACTTGCTGACCGTTTCTTTTACAGTTCTCTCACTACACAGAACTTTACACTCCTTTGCTTCCCTCCAGCCCAGAACTTCGTTTCCAGCCTGAAAGAAAATTAATCAGGCTTCTCTATACCTTTCTCTTCACCGAGGTTAGCACGTGGTAAGGCCTACCCTGTTGCAGCAGGACCTTAGGAACACCCATTACAAGCCAGGGATTAAGGGCCCCTGAATGTGCAGAAAAGTACTTCAGTGCTAACCGGGCCTTTGAAAGACTACAACATCCTACTCCAGGTCTCATCGACCTGCTCTCTGGTAGTGACTCTCCTTTCCCTTGACTGGCTCCCAAGGCTCTCACAGACTGTCCACCATTCCTCTCCCAGCCTGCTCCAGCACTTTCTCCTCCAGTCTCAGGGACCATCACTCACCGCACCGGTGGATACTTTAAAGTCTCTCACTGCTCCTGTAGCACCTCTGCTGTTCTCCTGTTCCTCTTGTGCCGCTCTAGGAATCACTCTCCTTCCTGGCTGCACCCAAACCTCCCAGGCCCCAAGGTCACCCTCCCCAGACTGGGGGCGACCTCCGGGGTAGGGCTCTGTTCCACAGCGCCTCTGCTATATCTCCAGGTTTCCACCCGACACTACTCCTCCCAGATTGGGCTGACAGAGTATTTAAGGAGGCCTCTCCCCTGCCACCCCTGCTTAGGGATTGGTCAGGGGCAGGGCTCCTTAGAACACTCCAGATCGCTCAACCCATCTCCCAGCTCTCTGACCAGAAAACCTTCTCCAGGTTTCTAGAAAGAAGTGGGAGGTTCTGGTGACCACTCAATCCTCCCTGTGCTTCTCCTCCCAGCCCAGATCAAAACATTCAGGCCTGCACATTACAGTCAGGCCTGACTAAATTTACCTCTCCTAGCCAAAAACCCGGCTAGAAAAGCACCTATACTATGGGAGTGCTACATGAACAGATCTCCATTCTGGCTCTGTGAGGAGCGATCGCAGGTGGCTGGCAAGTGGTTAAATAAACATTAGAGTGCCTTATCTGAGAGAAAATAGCCACAAATATATTAGAGTGCCAGAGAAGACCAAAAACTCTAAGGTACATTGCAGAATTTACTCCACAGCACCTAAAGTTGCAGAAAAACACTTGCGTGCCAGAGCATTGGAATAAGTTGTAGAATTTACCCTGTAGTGAATATTTAAAATTTTAGAGTTGTTTTCGAGGTGCAGAAAGAATGTGTGGCACCTTTACAGTTCTGAAGCTGTGAATAGGCCCCATACTCTGAGGTGTACTGCAGGTTTTAACCTACTGCAAAAATTTGACATTTTACAGCTTGGTGTTGCTGAGGACAACACCTCCTTCAGTAATTTTACCCTATCCATGTATAACACTGAAGCCTGCCCCAAAGTGAATGAAGCCAGTGAGGAGGAAGGGGGTATAGGAAACTGCAAGATGACCAAGTCTTTGTCAAGATTGTAAGCTCCTTGAGCACAGGGACTGATGTGAATGTACAATACACTATGCATAAATCGACAGCGTTATTTAAGTACCCGTAATGAATAAATATTACATTGAAATAAATTATAGGTATTTGGAGTCAGATCCCGTGCTGTCTCTACACTGAGGGCAGAGGAGTATGCATTCTCAGGCTCCTTTTCAGTGAAAAGTGCAAATTTAATGGAAGCTATGGCATGAGCAGGAATGTAGAGCATTGGTGTACACTACTTTACTGCACAAATGCTGCAAACAATGGGCAGCTTTGTCTGTGTCAGCATCAATTGCATGCTGTGAGACCCAAGGTACCGTAAAAATAAAGCAGAAAGCAAAACAAAATATGGAAAAATGTGACCAAAAAGACAGTAGAAAACAGAGAATAATCACTCCGTGGGGGGCTTGCAGCAATTAAAGAGCAACTAAACAAAATGGTAGTCCTGAAAAGGACTGTTGGATCTCTGAACTGTAAATGAAAGGAGGTGGGGGGGGGCTGCACAAGAATATGTAGCCCCCCACATTGCATTCCCTGCAATATAGCGTCATATAGCAACCAACTCTGCATTATGAATCCTTCATAAGGGTACTTTGTGCATGTAGCAACAAGTTATACTTACCTGCTCTTTGCTGACCCACTGCACAGTGCGCAGAAAAATAATATGTATGCACAGCATATCATGAGACTCACTTGCCTTCTCTAATGTGAGAGTGCTTGTCTTGGTATTTGACCCTTGGGGCAGGGAGAAAGTCCTTAGACCTATGCAAGCTTCCACTAGTGTGGCATCAGAACGTCAAGAGGAAGAAAACGCTGCCTCTTTTTTTTTTTTTACTGGCTGTGTAACTGGCCGGAGCCACGTGACGTCATTCCCGCACATGGGCGTGGGAGTCACCGGTCACGGCACAGAGCTCTGAAGAAACAGCATGGGTGGCCATTCCTTCAGAGTGCATGCGCCAATGACATCATTGGTACAGTATACAGTAAATATCTCCTAAACTGTGCAAATTTGGGAGATATTTACATTACCTATAGGTAAGTCTTATTATAGGCTTACTTATAGGTACATACAATCAAGGGACATTTACTTCCTCTTTAAAAAGAAGTTTTACTTCCCCTCCCAGCAAGGAAGGAAAAAGTAATGTAAGTATAACATGGTGCTCATCTTCACACCACAAAGCATGTCAAATATAAGGTAGTACAATGGGATTCTAGGTTTATGGTTTGCCTTCTGCAAATGCCATACATAGATACAACGTAAGGATTTGATTAGCATTCCAACTCACAATGAGCAATTATATCTGAGAAGACAAGGACAAGCATACATGTATAGAAGATAATCACAATACACATAGTAACTGCCACAGAGTTTTCAAGGTGACTAGTATTTCTTATAGTGATCAATGGATGAAGCACATAAGCATACAGCAATACAATAAAGCCATATACAATGTATTCGAAGTCCATTGCTCTCAAGTAGAAAATAGCAATGTGCAAATGACACACATAATAGGCATACAGACAAGACAGGTAACCCAAACCAACATTCAAGGTCTTATCTGACTCCTTGTGAACTTTTCCTTTTCTTCCATAATGCATTGTTCAGCACCAATCACTGGGCCTAAGCACTGTCATCATGTTGGAGGAAGGTCAGTAGCCCCTCAAAACCTCTGACCCAGCCTGACACTGCACTTACACAATACTTTCAACTCAGGGCTCCAAAAGGGGAGCAGAGAGAGGTACAAGTAGGGTGGTGTCATCAGTGAAGGTTGGGGGTTCTATCCAGAAAACTGGTTAGTTTTCCATTAATGGGGATGCTGGTCAATTTTTTGGGTCAGTTTTTGAACTGCAGAAGGCCAGTAGAGGAAATATTTATAGACCCATAACAAAAGTGTTGTATAGAAAGCATAATTTCTGTCCCAGCATTCACAAAGCCCTTTCTAATTATATGCATAATGTGTCTAATATATTTATTTCCTATGATCATCAGCTTCATAGTTGACACAATGCTGTATTTTCCCGATTGAGATATTTCAGGAAATAACTGCATCGATCAAAGGAAATGAATATATTAGACATATTACAGGGATAAATCACAACAGCTGTGTGAATGGTGAGACGTTCACACAGTGAATATTTTTATACATAGACCCCTATGTTTCCTTTATATCAGCTTACTCACATTGGACTGTAAGCTTTTCAGGAGGCTTTGATGAATGGGAGGAATTGGTATTATTATTAAGTATAAAGATTTGAAAAAAATGCTATCATTTTTTTTTTTATTGCAAAGGGAAATATGGTAAGACAAAGTGTAAAGTGTCTGTATAGCCAATCGCCAATTCCTTTATTTTTGTGTAGAATAGAAAATTACTAAAACAGTTGTTTTTTTTTGTCTGTGTGCCATTAGGGGAATTTCCATTTCACTTCTTGTCCAAGAGATGCAATAGGAAGTTAGAAAAAATCTCTAAAAGTGAGGTCAGTTCCCCTCATAGACAGCTGTTGCCAGGACAGGTGCCCCCATTACAATAATTCCCCTGTTCTGTTGACAACTCTAAAATGTTGGATTTCCACTCACTTTTTGCTTTGGTGGCAATAGTCACCAGTACAGATAGAGGGATGAATTTTCCTAGTAGGAACACACTTTATCAAAACTAAAGGTTTTGCCTTTTTTCACTTTCTCAATCAACATTGATTATTTTAATCCTTATCCTGCTAGCATTAGTAAATAGATAGGAAGGTATATCATATTTACTTGTTTTAAACTTTTTTCCATGCTTAGGCAAATAATGTCATGCATCCCATGAGTCTTCAGGAGGGGAGGATGGATTTTTTCAGCTATGCGCACCCTCCTGCCTGCATGCCCCCTCCCCTTGTCCCTTTATTGTCATTTCAGATATTTGTTCCTGTTCCTCGGTGGAGTTGCCTAATTTGTGCAAAAAACTTTTACTATGGACTTTTTTCATTACCGTGGACTTTTATGTCTCAGTTATGCCATTGTTATAGGGCTTAGTACAGGACTGATCCTACCATGGGTCCCAGTGGTTCCATTGGACCCAGGCAGCACTTTAAGAGGGGCAGCAAACTGAACCACGGCCACCTCTCCTTCTCTTCTATTTACCCAGAAAACTGACGACCAAGTTTTTTTTCCAGCAGTTTTGTGTTCCATGATGACAACTGCCCCCTGGGCCGCTCTGCCTGTCCCTATACTACCCTAGCCTGTCTATATGCTACCTAGCCTGTTTATATACTACCCTAGCCCACCCCTATATTGCCCTAGCCTGTCTATATACTACCCCAGCCTGTCTATATACTACCCTAGCCTGTCCCTATACTGCCCTAATCTGTCCATATACTACCCTTGTCTGCCCCTATACTACCCTAGCCTGTCTATATATTACCCTAGCATGTCTATATACTACCCTAGCCTATCTATATACTGCCCTAGCCTGCCCCTATACTGCCCTAGCCTGTATATATACTACCCTAGCGTGCCCGTTTACTACCCTAGCCTGTCCATATACTACCCTTGTCTGCCCCTATACTACCCTAGCCTGTCTACATATTACCCTAGCCTGTCTATATACTACCCTAGCCTATCTATATACTGCCCTAGCCTGCCCCCATACTGCCCTAGCCCACCCTCTATACTGCCCTAGCCAGCCCCTTGGAATTGAACATAATGGTATGTCATTAATTTTGCATAAAGACAAGGTGCTGTTGCATGTAAATATGGCTTCCTGATAATTTTAATTTTAGTTTTAATTATCATGATATAAAATAATGGATGTGGGGGTCTTTTGGTGGGTGAGATTTTTTTTTTTGGGGGGGGGGGGCAGCATTTCATTCTTGGACCCAGGCAGCACAATGTCTTGGGCCAGCCCTGATTTAGTAGGAATATTGTGCTTGTGCATACCTGTGGCTGCGCCCTATACTCAATTATTTTTAATGCCTGAACTAAGGACAGATGGATTTCAGACAGTAAATGGTACATGAATCATCTCCCGTTACTCAAGATGGCCACTCCCAGAAATGCTAGAAGGGCGTTATTCAAAGTGATTCCTAAGCACAACAAAGCATGCAGATATGGATGGATGGATGAGCTTGCTTTGAATATTAAATGCGATCGCCTTCTAGAGAGGAAGAACGGGAAACCGCCAATGTAAACATGGTGGTTCCCCATTCTGTCAGTGGGCATGACAGATCTACTGATCCCTGTCATCCGGATCAGTTAGATCTGTCATGCCCCTGCCAGCCCAGCCCCCACACAGTTAGAACACGCCTAGGGAACACATTTAACCCCTTGATTGCCCTCTGCAGGTTAACCCCTTCCCTGCCAGTGACATTTATACAGTAATCTGTGGCTATTTTTAGGTTTTATCGCTGTATAAATGTCAATGGTCCCAAAAAAGTGTCAAAAATGTCTGATCTGTCTGCTGCAATATCGCAGTCCCGATAAAAATCGTAGGTCACCACCATTAAAAAAAAAAATTGTAAAAACGCTATAAGTTAATTCTCATGGTTTGTAAACGCAACAACTTTTGCGAAACCAATCAATATTCACCAATTGCGATTTTTTTTTTAGCAAAAATATGTAGAAGAATATATATCGGCCAAAATTGATGAATAAATTAGTTTTTTTGTATTTTTTTTTTTGGGATATTTATTATAGCAAAAAGTAAAAAATACTGTTTCTTTTTCAAAATTGTAGCTATTTTTTTGTTTACAGGGCAAAAAATAAAAACCGCAGAGGTGATCAAATACCATCAAAAGAAAGCTCTATTTGTGGGGAAAAAAGGACATCAATTTTTCGTTTGGTTACAACACTGCATGACTGTGCAATTGTCAGTTAAAATGACGCAGTGCCAAATCCAAAAATTGCTCTGGTCAGGAAGGAGGTAAACCCTTCCGGGGCTGAAGTAGTTAAAGGGGTTGGAAACATTTTTTTTTTTTTAAATAACAAACGTGTCATACTTACCTCCTCTGTGCAATGAATTTACACAGAGTGGCCCCGATCCTCCTCTTCTGGGGTCCCACCGCGGCGCTCCTGGCTCCTCCTCTTCTCGGGTGCCCCCTCAGAGAAACAATTTCCCTGGGGGCACTCGTGCGGGCGCGTTCCTGAGTCCTGCTATTGCGTCCATTGACACAGACAGCAGAACTCAGCCCTGCCACGTCACTGGATTTGATTGGCAGCAGTGGCAGCCAATGGCTCCTGCTGCTATCAATCTATCTGTTGCTGGAACAATTGGGCTCAGGTAAGTTTTAGGGGAGCTCTGGAGGGCTGCTGCACTACAGAAGGTTTTTCACCTTAATGCATAGGATGCATAAGACCCCTTTCTCCCTGCGTTAGTGTTAAAACGCTGCTCGTTTTAGCGGCGCTTTAGCGCTGTTTAAGCGATGCTTTGGAGACACTTTTCGGCCGCTAGCAGGGTGCTTTTAACCCCGGGTTGCAACATTTCTGAATCATTTTTCAGGCACTTTGGAAGCATTGCCCATTCATTGCAATGAGCGGGGGCATTTTGGGAGCGCTGTATACAGCTGAACCGATTCTTTAATCGGCTTTGGGTGCAGGCGCTGGCATAGCAAGTAAGGGAAATAGTGAAGCCTTGCGGCTTCACAGCTGGATTTCTACTGCGTATGCACAGGCTGTGTGGTGCCTTGTGAATGGTCCCATAGTCTTGGGGACCTGTGATGTGTCCCAGAAGACTGCGGGAAAAGGAGGGGGGCGAACTTATGGCTCGGATCTGAGCCGGAAGTGGGAGCAGGTACCCATCAAAACCAGGTACCTGCTGCC
Source organism: Glandirana rugosa (assembly GCA_018402905.1). NCBI lineage: Eukaryota > Metazoa > Chordata > Amphibia > Anura > Ranidae > Glandirana > Glandirana rugosa. The sequence continues at coordinate 388,198 of BLSH010076090.1, read as the reverse complement.
CCCAAAAAGTGCCAAATGTGACAGTGGAGGGATAAAACAAGGGGAGCACCCCCTTTTGAGTCGAGTGCTTTAATCAAGGAGAAGAAAAAAGATATTCCATCTAGTTTAACCAACATCTAGTCCATTTAGTTCAACAACAGTTCTCTGTGTTTTCCTACCACCATGACATCTGCACCCTGATATCACCAGGGCAGGAGGTGAGGGGAAATCTCCCTAATGAGGACACATACATCAGTAACAGATGTTGCAATTCTTTCTTACTCTGAAAAGCAGGAAAAAAAAGTTTTGGCTGGAGTTTAACATTTGGTATAAAAAAGAGTTAAAACACACAACAAAAAAGAGAGAGAAACTGTATGTATAAGGGTGATTTTACAGCATTTCTCGCTGTTGTGAACCTGAGAAGGAAGCATTCTATTTCCTAGTTTTACGATGATTGTTCTTTGTCTCAACCTTAGTCTGTCAAATAAATGAGATTTTTTTTTATTGTCTCGTATTGTTTCCCCTCTGGACATTGCATTGTATTTTGCGCCCTGAATACAAACAGCTGCCAAGGACATGGCACTGTCAAATCAGTGAGATCTCGTCGCCCTCCAGACAAAGCAGAGCTGGGATCTTTTCTGCCAATGTCATTGACTTGTGGGACCTGGCATTACTATATCCTGAAAAGCTCACCCTTTGTCTGAACCAGAATCTCGACAAGAAGCCTCACATGGCTGCCACGCTTCAGATGTTCCCATAAATTAAAATGTAAGATGTCATAGGAACGGAAAAGTCTCTTATGCTGATGGCTGTAGTAGGGAATAGATTTCTGTGTCTGCAGGCTGAAAGGACAGTGTGAAAAAAAGTTCTCTGCATAAAGCAGTCTTACTGTATTGGTTAAAACTATTATCTTGCCACTTTATAAATCTCTAGTTAGGCCACAGCTGGAGTATTCCGTCCAGTTCTGGTCACGGGTCCTCAGAAGGGATGTGCTGGAGCTGGAGAGAGTCCAAAGAAGGGCAACAAAATGAATAAAGGGACTGGAGGACCTCAATTACGAGGCACGACTAGAAGCACTAAATTTATTCTCTCTGGAGAAGAGACGCTTGGGAGGGGATATGATAGCGATTAACAAATACCTTAATGATGATCCCAACATAGGAAAAAAACTATTCAGTCTCTGGGAATATAAGAGGACACGGGGCCACACAATGAGATTAGAGGAGAAGAGGTTTAACCTAAAGCTGCGCAGGGGGTTTTTCACTGTCAGGACAATAGGGATGTGGGACTCTCTTCCACAATTGGGGGCGTCAGCGGGGAGTATTGATATTTTTAAAAGACTCTTGGACGTGCATCTCAGTGACCACAATATACAGGGATATTGGAAATGATTATCGGCACTGACATATGTACACCAACACAGGATGAGCTGGATGGACTATTGTCTTTATTAAACCTTACCTACTATGTTACTTTGTAACTATGTATCAACCAGGGGAGGAGTTAGAGGGATTGATATAGAGAATGACCTCAGTGACAACACTGCAGAGGCTACTGACATCACATCCAAGATGGTGGCACCCAGCAACAGTCTCAGGACTTTTAGATATTTGCACAAGGGAAGCTATTACAGGAAAATAACATGCCTAAAACCCATTAAATGCACACACAATCCTAAAGGGAGATTTTTGTTGAAATAAATTGTCTAGCAACAAGACATTGTTCTGCTAATAGTAAGTCTATTGTTCATTCTTTCACCACATATCCTTAAAAGGGATGTGACTCTCTCTGGTGGTTTCATCGCTCATCTCACAAAATAAGACAGCTTGTTGCTTCCTTGCATTGCTGCCCTACTCTATTTTATTTCATATGATCCAACTTTATATACTGTGCCTTGCGAAAGTATTCGGCCCCCTTTGAACTTTGCGACCTTTTGCCACATTTCAGGCTTCAAACATAAAGATATAAAACTGTAATTTTTTGTGAAGAATCAACAACAAGTGGGACACAATCATGAAGTGGAATGAAATTTATTGGATATTTCAAACTTTTTTAACAAATAAAAAACGGAAAAATTGGGCGTGCAAAATTATTCAGCCCCCTTAAGTTAATACTTTGTAACGCCACCTTTTGCTGCGATTACAGCTGTAAGTCACTTGGGGTATGTCTCTAACAGGTTTGCACATCGAGAGACTGAAATTTTTGCCCATTCCTCCTTGCAAAACAACTCGAGCTCAGTGAGGTTGGATGGAGAGCGTTTGTGAACAGCAGTTTTCAGTTCTTTCCACAGATTCTCGATTGGATTCAGGTCTGGACTTTGACTTGGCCATTCTAACACCTGTATATGTTTATTTGTGAACCATTCCATTGTAGATTTTGCTTTATGTTTTGGATCATTGTCTTGTTGGAAGACAAATCTCCCTCCCAGTCTCAGGTCTTTTGCAGACTCCATCAGGTTTCCTTCCAGAATGGTCCTGTATTTGGCTCCATCCATCTTCCCATCAAATTTAACCATCTTCCCTGTCCCTGCTGAAGAAAAGCAGGCCCAAACCATGATGCTGCCACCACCATGTTTGACAGTGGGGATGGTGTGTTCAGGGTGATGAGCTGTGTTGCTTTTACGCCAAACAACGTTTTGCATTGTTGCCAAAAAGTTTGATTTTGGTTTCATCTGACCAGAGCACCTTCTTCCACATGTTTGGTGTGTCTCCCAGGTGGCTTGTGGCAAACTTTAAACAACACTTTTTATGGATATCTTTAAGAAATGGCTGTCTTCTTGCCACTCTTCCATAAAGGGCAGATTTGTGCAGTATACGACTGATTGTTGTTCTATGGACAGAGTCTCCCACCTCAGCTGTAGATCTCTGCAGTTCATCCAGAGTGATCATGGGCCTCTTGGCTGCATCTCTGATCAGTCTTCTCCTTGTATGAGCTGAAAGTTTACAGGTACAGCCAGGTCTTGGTAGATTTGCAGTGGTCTGATACTCCTTCCATTTCAATATTATCGCTTGCACAGTGCTCCTTGGGATGTTTAAAGCTTGGGAAATCTTTTTGTATCCAAATCCAGCTTTAAACTTCTCCACAACAGTATCTCGGACCTGCCTGGTGTGTTCCTTGTTCTTCATGATGCTCTCTGCGCTTTAAACGGACCTCTGAGACTATCACAGTGCAGGTGCATTTATACGGAGACTTGATTACACACAGGTGGATTCTATTTATCATCATTAGTCATTGAGGTCAACATTGGATCATTCAGAGATCTTCACTGAACTTCTGGAGAGAGTTTGCTGCACTGAAAGTAGTGGGGCTGAATAATTTTGCACGCCCAATTTTTCAGTTTTTTTATTTGTTAAAAAAGTTTGAAATATCCAATAAATTTCGTTCCACTTCATGATTGTGTCCCACTTGTTGATTCTTCACAAAAAATTACAGTTTTATATCTTTATGTTTGAAGCCTGAAATGGGGCAAAAGGTCGCAAAGTTGCAAGGCACTGTACTCTGCTGTGTACTCTTCCTTCCTTTTAAATGTTTTAGCCACCTTTTTCCCATGCACAATTTCTCCAATCTACACAAAGGAACCAACAAAGAAAACAAAAGCTGTAGATAATTAGTGTTGATGCTGGGTTCCCTCCTCGTGGTAACCATATTTAACCACTTGCTTACTGGGCACTTGAACCCCCCTCCTGCTCAGACCACTTTTCAGCTTTCAGAGCTGCCGCACTTTGAATGACAATTGCGCGGTCATGCAGCACTGTACCCATATGACATTTTTATTATCTTTTTCCCCACAAATAGAGCTTTTTTTGGTGGTATTTAATTACTGCAGGTTTTTTTTATTTTTTGCTAAAAAAACAAAACAAAAAAAAAGACCGTATATTTTGAAAAAAACTGTTTCATTTTTTTACATACAATTTTGAAAACAAGTAATTTTTTTCCTTCACTGATGTGCGCTGATGAGGCTGCACTGATGGGCACTTATAGGCTGCACTGATAAGCACTGATGATGCAGCACTGATGGGCATTGATTGGCAGCACTGGTGGGCAAAGGTAGGTGACACTGGTATGCAAAGGTAGGTGGCACTGGTAGGTGGCACTGTGGGCACTGGTAGATGGCACTGGTGGGTACTGGCAGGTGGCACTGGTGGGTAATGATAGTTGGCACTGGCAGGGGACACTGGTGGGCACAGACGAGCCATCCGCGGCTCTCTGTGCGAGGGATTGATGTCCCTCTGACAGAAGCCGGTGATCAGCTTCTTTTTGCCCTCATGATGACAGCATGAGGGAAAAAAAAATACCAATCACAGATCTTCTGCTTACATCACATGATCAGATGTCATTGGCTGACAGCTGATCACGTGATAAGGGGACAGGGACACGCTGACAGCACATGCTCGGAGGACGTACATGGACAGCCTCCCGGCAATTCAGGTCAGAATTGTGGCCGTCTTTTGGCTATAGCGCGGACGTGAAGAGGTTAAAGAGAGATCTAAAGACCACCAAGTACCTACTGGCAGAGAAACAGGAAGCTTCAGCATCAGGACAACAACACTGGTATTCTTGAGTTCAGGAAGGTTATTTTTGGGTCATAAGATACTAGTATCAGAGTGTATGTACCCTAACAAAGGATCGTATTATATATTATTTATTTAGTATATATTTATTTATATATTTGTTCCCTTTTGGTCTGCTGAATATATAATTAAAACGGTTTTGTTATATCTGTTTGATAAGTGCATACAAACTGAAATCCAGTTCCGCGGGGGGCGTGGCCTGGACGCAGAGGAAACAGGACGTTCTTCTGAGGAGCTCCAAGGAGGTAAACCTTATCCACAGCCATCTGGCTATTAGGAGCCCCTCAGACAAATTCCAGGAGGAACCTCGAGGAGTCTTCTTGCAGGACAAAGGAGACGCAGGTCCGGTGCGGGGGGCGCCTTGACCTAAAGTCAAACATACGTGAATAGTTTGTCTATATTGTTTTGGCAAAATTAATATATAAGTCGTCTGGTTTTCCCTTGTTTATATATTTATTTATATATGATTTATTTATTATATATTATGCTAGGAAACAATCCCATGTATGTGAGACTATGATCATAGAATACTGGGTTTTTATTGGAAGGACTTGAGTTCTTATGGTCACAACAACAGGACTACGACTTCGAAGGACAAAGAGACGGTCATCCATGAACCACCAGAAATCTAGAGAGAAATT
>BLSH010076090.1:355692-378817 GCA_018402905.1 Glandirana rugosa | reverse complement strand
TGTCTTTTATTCTCAAACATTCCTGAGTTATCTAAACCACGTAATAGACTAATTCATACCCTTATTTCATCAATACAATGGATGATTGCATGTAATTGGCGTACCCCCACACTGCCATGGAACCAGGTCTTATCCAGAATGTCATCTATCAGACTTATGGAAAGAATTCACTTCACCCTTATTGATGACATGATCTCTTTTGAAGAAAAATGGGATATTTGGGATAAAATGATTAAGTAATGTTCTTCCTTAACAAAACTAGAAAGATATTACTCTATAATTATACCCTGGCTGGTTTCTTCCTCACCTATACGTCAGTACCATTGCAACTTTTTGTCATCATTATATACACTGCAAACATTTTGTATTTATACCTTTTTTTGACTCTTAACTTTTTTTGATATTGTATGCTTACAATGTTTTTTTTTGTACCTACCTTCCAATAAAATCTTTTGTAAAAAAAAAAAAAAAAAAGAAATCCAGTTCCGCACTCTGCAGTGTTTCCTCAAATGGTGTATCAACCCTGGCCAGTTAACCCCTGTGAACTAAAGGACACATCCCACCTAGGTTATGTAGAAATTGGAGATTGGAATGTATTGTACAGTCCTAGCAAACTTCCTCTCCTAAGGTGACAACACTGTTGCTTCACAGATACAGTACAATGTGTTAGCATTGTCACACTAGGACAAGAAGTGTGATACTGGAAGGATCACCACGTTAAAACAAATAAAAACATAGTCTGTAAAGAGAAACTGAATGTAGCTACCACATGCTTGTTCTTGGGTTTGGATACACTTTGAGGAAATACAACAGGGTGATATAGTGTGAGGGTTACAGGGAGGGATAGTGTGAAGTTTATGGTTGGCATACAATAGTGTGAAGGTTATGGTTGGCATACAATAGTGTGAGGGTTACAGTGAGGGATAATGTGAAGGATATGGCAAATATACAGTACTGTGAGGGTTACAGTGAGGGATAGTGTGAAGGTTATGGCTAGCATACAATTGTGTGAGGGTTACAGGAAGGGATAACGTGAAGGTTATGGTTGGCAGACAATAGCATGTCGTTTACAGGGAGGGATAGTGTGAATGTTATGGTTGGCGTACAACAGTGTGAAGCATATGTATGGTGTACAATAGTGTGAGTGTACAGGGAAGGATTGTGGGAAGGTTATGACAGACATAAAATACTGTGAGGGTTACAGGGAGGGATAGTGCGAATGTTATGGTTAGTGTACAATAGTGTGAAGCATATATATGGTGTACAATAGTGTGAGGGTTACAGGGAGTGATTGTGGGAAGGTTATGACAGGCATACAGTACTGTGAAGGTTACAGGGAGCAATAGTGTGAAGGTTATGGTTGTCAAATAATACTGTGTAGGTTACAGGGAAGGATAATGTGAAGGTCATGGTTGGGGTACAATAGTGTGAGGGGTACAGGGAGGGATAGTGTGAAAGTAATGGTAGGCCTACAATAGTGTAAAGGTTATGATAGCCATACAGTGTGAGGGTTACAGGGAAGGATAATGCAGAGGTTATGGATGGGGTACAACTTGGGACCTCTGGACTCAAAACCACCTGCAGTGTTTTCTTGGAGTTGAAACCTAACATATCATGCTTCTAGAGCAGCCTTTGTCACACATTTTAATGAGGAGGAGCCCTTAAGATAGCTTTCTGGCCACAGGGTTCCCCAGCTACTAATTACTATATCTACAGCTCATGGTACATTAGGGTTATGATATTTGGGAAGAATGCTCAGCTTCAGTGAGAATAATTGCCCTACCAACAGATCATTGGTGTCAGTGGTTACTTATCAGGAAGGAAGAAATCCTTGGCTGCTCTTGGAACTCCTGACAAACTCTGGAGGAACCCTAGTTGATAAAGAAAGTTCTAGACCATTAGTGATCGGACCACCATTTAACCGGTTCCCCACCGCGCGCCGTGTTTTTACGGCGGCAGTGGGGGAGCCGGGCGCGAATCGCCGTAAATAGGCGGCGATTCGCATTTTAGCCACCAGGGGGCGCGCGCGCGCCGCCGGCGGCGCGCGCGCACACCCGCCGCACTCCTGAGGAGTGTGCCCGCGGCTCGGGCGGACCCGATGTCCGCCGGCGAGCCGCGATGAGCGGCTACAGGGCAAAGAAGGGGAACCGCCGATGTAAACACGGCGGTTTCCCGCCCTGTCAGTGGGGCATGGGTGATCTACTGATCCCTGTCACTGGGATCAGTTAGATCTCTCATGCCCATGTTAGCCCAACCCCCCCACAGTAAGAACACACCCAGGGAACACTGTTAACCCCTAGATCTCCCCCCCCAGGTTAACCCCTTCACTGCCAATGACATTTATACAGTAATCAGTGGACATTTAAATTTCTGATCGCTGAATAAATGTCATTGGTCCCAAAAAAGTGTCAAAAATGTCCGACATGTCCGCTGCAATATCGCAGTACTGCTAAAAATCGCAGATCGCCGCCATTATTAGTAAAAAAGAAAAAAAAAATAAAAACCCCAGAAATGAATTCTCATCATCCGTAAACGCGGCCACTTTTGCGCAAACCAATCAATAAACGCCGATTGCGATTTTTTTTTATCGCAAATATGAGGAATTATATAAATCGGCCAAAAACGGTGAAAAAAAATTTTTTTTTTATATATTTTTTTGGGATTTGAATTTTAGCAAAAAGTAAGAAATTTGGGTTTTTTTGCAAAATGGTCGCTCTTCTTTTGTTTATAGCGGCGATCAGAAATGACGCAGAGGTGATCAAATACCACCAAAAGAAAGCTCTATTTGGGGGAAAAAAAGGATGCAAATTTTGTTTGGGTACAACGCCGCACGACCGCGCAATTGTCCGTTAAAGCGACGCAGTGCCGAATCGCAAAAAGGGCTCTGGTCCTAAAGCTGCAAAACCTTCCGGGGCTGAAGTGGTTAAGCATTACTGGTTTTGAGGCACCTGCTTCCTCTTTCATAAATACTACACCTCAGTAAAGTGATCCTTATCTTAAAGCTAAATGTTTTCTTTTTGTTTACATCACATTGCATATAGTTTATGTTTGGCATATAAAGAACACCGGCACACATTTGCATATGAAATCTAACTTGCTAATTCCCATTGGTTCTTAAGTAACAATATTTTTCTACGCGTTCTGCTAACTTCTTTTTAGAAGCATTACCACTAAAGTTCATTGTAATGAGCCTGAAATGGCTAATAGCATAAAAAGTAAGTTAACTTGTTAAAATTATTAAATATCTTCCATCAAAGGAAGGGAATGCTTACAATCATATATAGGTAAAAGTTTATTTTGACTTTCAAGTACAGCAATTTGTATATTAGGATGATGATCCTTTAATTTGTAATAACTATGTTCCTTTCATCCTCTTCCAGGAAATCTGCTTGTCCTTGTAGATGTATAGATATACTCCGTGTTTTCAGGAGGCTCTCTCTGCAGGAGCCTAGAGTTAATAACATAACGCAGTCCTTCTTGTATAAGAGATGAAAGACAAAATCATCTTTTAAATTGGAAGAACTGAAAAAAAATATATGTAAAATACATTTTAAAGTTGGCCTGAATATTAGGTATGCTTTCTTATTTTCTGTCAGGCCGTATTCTAAGTTTTCCTAAGATTCTTTTCACAAACTTTGCACAAAATAATTTATTAGTTTTAAAGGTCTATGATGCCGGTTGCTGGGGTGGGGACCTATTGTTGTTGGGGGAGGGGGGGGATCTACTGTTGAAGGAGAGGTCTATTGTGCTTGCTGCTGGAAGATCTGTTGTTGCTGGTCTGGATCTATTGTTTCTTTGGTGGTATTATGTAACCGGGGGGCCATTGTTGCTGGGGGGTATTATAATTGTTGGGCTGGAGTCTTTTGTTGCTAGGAGATATATTGCTGTTGAGGGGGGTCTATTATTTCTGAGGGATCTAGTGTGCCTGGGATGGGGGTCTATTGTTGCTAGGGGATCTAATGTTGCTGGAGTAGGGACTGTTGTTGCCTCCTGCAGGGGATCTATTTTACTGCTTTTTTTGTTATTATTAACGTATTACATGCAAATTATTTAACACCACAAAATAATACTTAGTTCTGTATTCTCTAAAAGGGGTGGTACTGGGAAGTGGGTAGTGGGTGGAACCAAGGGACAGTACTTGGAGGTGGGTAGGGCGGAGACAAGGGGTGGCTTAAAAGGGGGGGGGGGTCCTGCATCTATTCTCTGAGAAAAAACCCTGGTCATAGGAATCTCCCTTCTCTGCTGACTGGGGGACCTTTTAAAGGGAGAGTAACTCCCATACATGATTTTTACCTATAAGTAAGCCTATAATAAGGCTTACCTATAGGTACTGTAAATATCTCCTAAACATGCACCATTTAAGAGATATTCACTGTACATGCAGTAGGTGACATCACGGGCACATGTGGTCAGAAGGAACGGCCACCCAGGCCATTCCTTCATAGTCCTGTGCCCTAAACGGAATCGCTTGCATGAAGCCGAGGTCCGCAAACCTGGAAGGAAGACGAGTGAAGATGGAAGTCCTGTCAGTGGTGACAGCTCGCTGCTGGAAGGGCTTCATTCTATGGTAAGTTTTATATAATGTGGCAGTATGCATGCATGCTAGCACATTAGAACTAGAGTTGAGCGAACCCAAACTGTAAAGTCCGTACCAAACTTTGGGGTGTCCATGACCCAGACCCGAACCTGGTTATTTGAAAAAAAGTCTGGGTTTGGGTATTTTATCCCGCCTGTTGAATAGCTGCAGGGCAGCCAATCAACAAGCATTTCACTGGTTTGCCCTTAGAAGCCATCACAGCCATGCCAGTGCATCATGTGACCCAGCCTCTGTATAAGCTGGAGTCACATAGTGCTGCATGTCACATGCTCTCAGGCTAGTGTAGGGAGAGGATGCTGCCGGCGCTGTGAGGGACAGATTGCAGATCTAATAGCATCTCATCCTGCATTACAGAACGATCTGATACTGGACTAGGTAGAGTCTACTGCTTTGAGGGACATATTATTGTTCTAAAATCATCTCCTAGTGATATAGGGAGAGGTTCCAGACATTTTTGTGCTGAAAAGTTCGGGTCCCCATTGACTTCAATGGGGTTTCGGGGTCTGGGGTCAAGTTCGGGTCAAGTTTGGTGCCAAACCCTTAACTTTTTTGGGAAGTTCGGCCGAACCCCCCGAACCCGAACATCCAGGTATCCGCTCAACTCTAATTATAACTTTGCCTTGCAGGCTAAAAAAAAACGATTACCGGCAGTTTACTACCGCTTTAACCACTTGCTTACTGTGCACTTAAACTTTGTTCCTGCCCAGGCCAATTTGCAGCTTTAAGCACTGTCAGGAGACACCTCTTGCAGGAGACACCTCCTATCACAGCCCACCGTACGATCGCTACCTTCCCATCTGTCTCCCATGGGGTGGCGGTTGTGTGAGTGAGGGGGTCAGGCTTGTTTGCCGCCCCCCATCCTAAAATATTGAGCCAGCCACCATGGCAGGTCGGCCTTTGTGTTTCTGCAGTGGTAATGATGGGATTATGCGCCAGGGAACCCCTGTACTGTATGGAGTATTACAGAAAGATGAACAATTGCATTGATTTTCAGGAAAATATCTGGTCATCTACAGTCATCAACTGACTTGGTTGAGCTTCAAAAATCCTCCATGTTAGCCTAATAAAAGAGATTAAGTCAAATATATGTTTTCAGTTTAATTTTCAGTTTTCTGCTTTGAAAAAAAAAAACTTTATTTAATTTTGATCTTCATATAGCTAGCATAATATGTTTCATGAACAATAACAGGTTTTTCAGCTTTTAAAGGTTCAAAGTTGTTTATCGCTGATGTAAAAAACAGACTGGAAGATGTTTATGTTCAAGGACACTGATTTTAATACATATATAATTTAGACAAGGAATCTAATACTTTAAATGTTGCAGTGTTTCTAATTTTCCTGTTGGTTAACCCATTCCAAGGTTTCAGTAATATATTTGCCTCTGCAATATACAGTTTGGAATAAAATAACCTGCTTCTTTGTCAACAGCTATTTAAGATTCCTAAAAGTGTTTTAAGTTAGGCCATGGTGCCTGACACCACAAAAACGAGAAACATCAATCCTTAATATAACTCAATGGCACCATTCCCTCTGTCACTGCTTCTACTCTACCTCTTCTCCCAATGTCGCCCCTCGAAGTAAGAAATGTCTATGATTTGATGGGTAAAGGACACAGAATGGGGATAAATTGAGGGGTGTTAGCTACATCTTGAAGGAAAATCAGTCCATGAACTGATAATTGTCTCAAAAGAAAACATAATGGCGTTGAATCATGGAAAAAATCTTGCTCCCCAAAAATAGGAAAAAACTTTGTGTCTTAGAGTGCATTGGGCAACAAGGTGGTCAGCTCATGCACACTAGAAGTCAGGGTTTCTCAACCAGGGTTCCTCCAGAGGTAAGCTTGGGGTTCCTTGAGCAATGAACAATTTCTGCCTCTCAGATAAGGTCCCGCTGACCCCATTGATCTTTTTAGCTAACTGGAAGGGGGTAATTCCCAATGACCACAAGTGTATGGAGCATTCGTGCCAATGACCACCACACTGATGTATTATAAGTTGTAGATATAGTAATTTTTAGCAGGGGTTTCCTGAGACTGTAAAGTTTTTCAAGGGTTCCTCTGTGTTGAAAAGGTTGAGGCAAGGAAAAGAAGTCTACGCCCAAAATAAGAGCCCAAATCGAAAGTTTTATTCTATTAAAAAAAAAAAATAGAATGCTACCTTCATCAATGCTGGAAATATAATGATAAACCTGATGGCTGTATGCAGGGAATTTGAGGTGGAGATAATAGATATTACAGTGTGTGTGTGTAAGCATGCTCCACAGCTGTTGGTTTTGGCAAAACCCTTCAAATTCATAAATATATTACAAGCCGCTTGTTGAGCCCCAAAACACATTGGCTACACATGCAGAACTTAACCACTTCAATACCAGGCACTTTCCCCCCTTCCGGCCCAGACCAATTCTCAGCTTTCAGCGCTGTCGCATTTTGAATGACGATTGCACGGGCATGCAACGCTGTACCCAAACAAAATATTTATCATTTTTTCCCCACAAATAGAGCTTCCTTTTCACCACTGGGGTTTTTATTTTTTGCTCTACAAATAAAGAAAGACCGAAAACTTTGAAAAAAAAAGTTTTTCTTTGTTTCTGTTACAAAATGTTGTAAATAAGTATGTTTCTCCTTCACTGATGGGCACTGATGGGGCTGCACTGATGGACACTGATGAGGCAGTACTGATTGGCACTGATGAGGCAGCACTGATGAGGTGGCACTGATGGGCACTGATGATAAGGCACTTATATGCAGCACTGATGGGCACTCATAGGCGGCACTGATAAGCAGCATTGACAGGCACTGATAGGTGGCACAGATATGCAGCACTGATGGGCACTGATAGATGGCACTGATGGGTGTGAGGAATGCGGGTATCAGATCGCTGCCCTCCTCACCGACCGGCGACCGTGGGCCCCCCTGATCCAATACCGCACTTGTCACGAACGTAACAATACCACTCTCAGCTGCTTTCAGCACAAAGATTTCCCAGTTTGAGGGATCACCATCTAAGTGTCAGCCGCCTGAGAGCGATTGTTACCGGGCTAATTCAAACAATTAACCCTTTCACTGCCACCACTTCTGGATTCCGGCCAGAAGACCCTTATTTTAGCAATACCAGTATTTCAGAATAAACCCCTGTAACACACACTGTCACCTGCAGACAGGTATATTCATATGCGTTATTCTAAAAACAGTAGCGCTCTTTGAAGGAACAGATTTGTGATAGTTGCATTAAGAGCTTTAGGGACAAAATTAACACTTATCAAAATAAGGTTTAACCACTTCAGCCCCGGAAGGATTTCCAGCTTTAGGACCGGAGCCCTTTTTGCGATTCGGCGCTGCGTCGCTTTAACTGAAAAATTGCGCGGTCGTGCGACGTTGTACCCAAACGAAATTTGCGTCCTTTTTTTCCCACAAATAGAGCTTTCTTTTGGTGGTATTTGATCACCGCTGCGTCATTTCTGATCGCCACTATAAACAAAAGAAGAGCAACAATTTTGCAAAAAAAAACAAATTTCTTACTTTTTCCTAAAATACAAATCCAAAAAAAAATTATAAAAAAACATTTTTTTTCACCGTTTTTGGCCGATTTATATTCTTCCTCATATTTGCGATAAAAAAAATCGCAATTGCCGTTTATTGATTGGTTTGCGCAAAAGTGGTCGCGTTTACGGATGATGAGAATTAATTTTTGGGGTTTTTAATTTTTTTTTATTCTTTACTAATAATGGCGGCGATCTGCGATTTTTTGCGGTACTGCGATATTTCAGCGGACATGTCGGACCATTTTGACACTTTTTTGGGACCATTGGCATTTATACAGCGATCAGTGCTATAAAAATGCACTGATTACTGTGTAAATGCCATTGGCAGGGAAGGGGTTAACCTGCAGGGGGCGCTCTAAGGGTTAACTATGTTCCCTGGGCGTGTTCTAACTGTATGGGGGCTTGCCTAGCTGGGGAAGGGAAGTGGTCACAGCCTTCACGTAAAGGAAGGCTGTGATCACAGCCCTTCACCCTCACACAGAGCGGAGGTCCGTGTTTACATACACGGACCTCCGCTCACTCGCTCCGGGGGGGCCATCGGGGGTAGCCGGCAGCAATCGAAGCCGCCGCACCCGCTCCCTGGCCCCCCCTGGACAAAGTGAGCGCGCTCACTAAACTCGTTCTCGCAGCCGCCGTCGTATGACGGCGATTTGCGGGAACGAGCCACTTTGCCGCCATCAGATGCCGATCGGCGGTCGGCAAGTGGTTAATAATGAAAAGGTCACGTTTTGGGTGCAGTAAAATATTTACAGAAAAATAAAAGTACAAAGTGAGACAAATTTACAGGGAAAGAGAACAGATTGAAAAAATACCTTGCATTTGAAATGTCCTTGCCTAATCAGTGTTTCGAAGATGATTTCCTGGTTCTCTGATGTTTGATGATAAGTGAGAACTCTCAATCTGATTGTGACAGTCTCTTTTTCTCTGGATAACCAGGGGTGGGGCCGTACCTCTCTGCCCATTCGTATAAGAGAGGGAGTTTCCTTAGACAATGTCCAGGGCGGACCGTGGAGATACATGCTGCATAATCATGCATGGTTCATAACTTGTTACTGGACCATCTTACATATTTTACAGCAAGAAATTTAATTTCAGCTTGCAATAAGCTTTCATATGACTCCAAACATGAGAATTCTAATACCTTATAGGGCCCTGGGGAGGGAATGTACTAATTCTATCCCTCTTTGGGTAGCAAGGGGTGAATGTTTATACTTGAATTATCCAGGCCGAAATTCTACATTCAAATATGTAATGTTCATCACTATGGCATACCTATAGCAGAAGTTATGACTGTATGTAAGTTTTCATGTAAGTTTAAGGCAGAAAGGGAGAGTCATCCCTAGGTCAGACCTGCCAGGGTAATTTATGGGCCAACATCAGGCTGTTGTATGTTTGTTCAAGATAAGTGGACAGACCTTCTCCTGGCCAGCTATAAACCGTAATCAAAGCCTCCTTTTTAAATTGGCCTGTCCACACGCAGAGGGGTGTGGGGGTAAAGGACAAACTTGTTCAAACTGCCATGTCAGAAGGAGGGATTAAAAATAAAAATTAACTATTTACGTAGCTTCCCTGCCAAGATGGAGTCAGTGTCGATTTGGGCCTGGTATCATTACCTCGCGTGGAACTCACGCATGATACCATCACAATGGGCACTAATAGGCGGCACTGATGGGCACTGATAGGTAGCACTGAGCACTGATAGGTGGCACTGATGGGCACTGATAGGTGGCACTGGGCACTGATATGTGGCACTGATGGGCACTGATAGGTGCCACTGATGGACACTGATAGATGGCACTGTGAGGCAGCACTGATCAGGAGGCACTGGCAGGCATCTGGCAGGGATCACTGATGGGCACTGAGTGCATCCCTATTGGATATATCTGGAGGTCCTGGGTGGGCACATCCCTGGTGGTCCTGGGTGGCATCCCTGGTGGTCCTGGCATCCTCGGGGGGCTGCACTGATAATCAATCAGTGCAGACCCCCCCCATGAGGAGAACAGCCGATCGGCTCTCCTCTATTCACGTCTGGCAGCGTGAGTACAGGAAAAGCCGATACATGGCTTTTCCTGTTTACAGAGTGATCAGCTGTGATTGGACACAGCTGATCAAGTGGTAAAGAGCCTCTATCAGATCGCTGATCCAACGATCGCTGCGCTGCGCGCCCTCACGAGCGCACGATCGTGGGTTATCCGGCTGGACATCATATGACGTCTGGTCAGGATAACTGAACCACCGTCCAGCCGTCATTTTGCTATAGGCCGGATGGGAAGCACTTCAGCCCTGGAAGGATTTACCCCCTTCCTGACCAGAGCACTTTTTGCGATTCGGCACTGCGTCGCTTTAACTGACAATTGCGCGGTCGTGTGATGTTGTACCCAAACGAAATTGACGTCCTTTTTTTTCCCACAAATAGAGCTTTTATTTGGGGGCATTTGATGACCTCTGCATCATTTCTGATCACCGCTATAAACAAAAAAGAGCGACAATTTTGAAAAAAAAAACAATATTTCTTACTTTTTGCTATAATACGTATGCAAAAAAAATAATATATAAAAACAAATTTATTCATCAGGTTAGGCCAAAATGTATTCTTCTACATATTTTTGGTAAAAAAATCACAATAGGAGTATATTCATTGGTTTTCACAAAGGTTACCGCATTTACAAATATGAGAATTGATTGATAGCGTTGTCACTATTTCTTTTTTTTTTTTACTAATAATGGCGGCGATCTGCGTTTTTTATCAGGACTGCGATATTGCAGCAGACAGGTCGACATTTTTGACACTTTTTTGGGACCAATGACATTTATACAGCGATCACAGCTAAAAAAAAAACAAAAAAAAAAAAACACTGATTTTTGTATAAATGTCACTGGCAGGGAAGGGGTTAACCTTCAAGGGGCAATCAAGGGGTTAACTGTGGTCCCCATGTGTGTTCTAACTGTATGGGGGCTGGACTGGCAGGGGCATGACAGATCTAACTGATCCCGATCACAGGGATCAGTAGATCACTGTCATGCTGCCTGTCAGAATGGGGAAACACAGTGTTTCCCATTCTTCCTCTCTAACAGGTGATTGCGGGTTGCCGGCGACCCACGGGCATGCTCACGGAGCACCCCCACCCGCAACTGCGCCCGCGTGAGCCAACGTACAGGTACTGTGGTTCGCGCTGAAGAACCACATTGCCGCAGTAAAAGTATGTGAGCCGATCGGGAACCAGTTAAAGAACTGTTTTAATGGAATGAGACTTTAAATTGAGACTCTCAGCTCAGCTCATTGACTTGTATGCTTCAAACCAGGGCGCCGTCCCCAATTCATGCAATGGTTCCTAATCTCCATGCAGGGTGCTAGACACATGGATTTTAATGTGTGTTTTTTTTTAGAAGCACATGATTAGAGCTGGTAGCTCTTATTGGCTTCAAAAAGGGTGGGCTCTGCAAATTAATATTCACTAATGTCTTCCTCCTATTCCATCTCAGGACCCACTTCCTGTCTGGCCAGGAAGAGAGGCAATGGCCCCGGCTCAGCTCTCCCCTCTGCAACCTCCTCCTCGCACCTCCCAGCATAAGGTAAGGCCTTGGATCGCCGCCTTCCTATCGCTCAGGAGGGTGGGCCAGGGGGAGGGTTAGTGTAAGCGAGGTTGGGGGGGGCCATGTTTGTTTGCGGTCCCCCCCCAAAAAAAATTGGAGCACCAACCGCCACTCCTTCACACCCAGGTGTATCAAGAAAGGGACAGTGCATATTACATTTTTCATTCTATTTTTTACCAGTGTTAAAGTGGATGTAAACCTTCACATGTGCTTAGTGAAGTGAACAGCCTCAGATGATACACAGAGATGAACCAAATCCTTCTACATAGCTCCCTCCCCAACACAAACTTATCTCATGTGTCCAGAAAAAAAAGAAGTGACTCTTGCTGATAGCAGGAATGAAGCCCCAGAGAAAAAAGTCACTTAGAGCTTTGGAGAGAGATAAGTAAACACTACAGATATACTATATATGCTTTGCTCAGATTTCATGACAGATTTCGATTCAGTCTTAGTCAGTCTTTTGAATAAAGTGCAATTTAAGTTTTAGTTGTATTTGTGTGGACTAAAATAGTGTTGATTTCATCGTCTAAAGTATTTTCATCTACAAAATTAACACTGACTCTAAAGAACCCCCCCAATTATACACACCCACAACCAATCTTGCGATCACCTGAATCTAAATCTTATATAACACCCTACTGCCAGATTTAGCAGGCTTTTGCATTGGCATTTGGGTAGAACTACAGCCTCTGCAGGCTAGAATGTATAGGTGAGGCTGCAATGGGCTTAGGTGCTGGAACCAGGGAACACTTGCTCTACATTTTCACAGACTCAGGGTAGTTAATATATCAGTCAGCTTCAGGCAGCAAATGCCAAATTAAAAATGATAATGACTTAGCAAGTATGCTGAGACAATATTTATACAAGAAAAAAGTCATGTCTGGCTGAAAAGTGCTTTTAGTTTACTAGTTTTACTAATACTGGTACTATGTAGCTGGGAGAACAGCTAGTGATTCATACCGCTCTGAGGTTCCTCTTCTAATTATCATACATTGACCAGAAAATTCTAAAATTGTTGCTGTTCATTTGGTTCCAAATTAATATTTGGGCAAATTTTTCGTTATTCAGAGATTCGGATATATCTGACTACCTGAATTACATTATAAACAAATTTTACTGAATGCTCTGAGTAACGAAAGAAAATTTGTCTGAATTTCCAAAATTCAAATTTAAATTCAAATCAAATTTTACATTGAACTCCAGTCAAGTTTTAACTGTACACATAATGCTGAAATCAAAGATTGTGTGTGTTATTAGTACCATTTCGAAACAATGGTGTTTGTGTTAAAGCAATTTAACCACTTCAGCCCCAGAAGGATTTGCCCCTTCCTAACCAGAGCACTTTTTGCGATTTGGCACTGCGTCACTTTAACTGACAATTGTGTGGTCGTTGTAACCAAACAAAATTGATGTCCTTTTTTTCCCACAAATAGAGTTTTTTTATAGTGGTATTTGATCATCTCTGCATTTTTTATTTTTGGTGCTATAAACAAAACAAGAGCGACAATTTTGAAAAATTGCTATAATACATATCCAAAAAATATATATAAAAAACAAATGTATTCATTAGGCCAAAATTTGTTCTTCTACATATTTTTGATAAATAAAATTGCAAAAAGCATTTATTGATTGGTTTGCGCAAAAGTTATAGCGTCTACAAACCATGAGAATTGATTTATGGCGTTTTTATTATTATTATTATTTTTTTTTTTACTGGTAATGGCGGCGATCTGCGATTTTTATCGGGACTGTGATATTGCGGCGGACGGATGTGACATTTTTGACACTTTTTTGGGACCATTGACACTTATACAGCGATCAGAGCTAAAAATAGCCACTGATTACTGTATAAATGTCACTGGCAGGGAAGGGGTTAACACTAAGGGGA
Source organism: Glandirana rugosa (assembly GCA_018402905.1). Classification (NCBI taxonomy): domain Eukaryota; kingdom Metazoa; phylum Chordata; class Amphibia; order Anura; family Ranidae; genus Glandirana; species Glandirana rugosa. Next base: position 365,198 of record BLSH010076090.1, on the reverse strand, counting down.
CAATCAAGGGGTTAAGTGAGTTCCCTCAGCGTTTTCTAACTGTGTGGGGGCTGGGCTGGCAGGGGCATGACAGATCTAAGTGATCCCGATCACAGGGATCAGTTGATCACTGTCATGTCCCTTGTCAGAACGGGGAACCGCCGTGTTTACATTGGTGGTTCTCTGTCCTTCCTCTGTAGAAGGCAATTGCGGGTCGCCAGCGGGCACAAGAGCGGTGGTCGGCAAGTGGTTAAAGAGTCATTGTAATTATTTAGGCCTCATACACACGGACGTTTCTTAAAAAATAAACAAAACGCCGGGCCCGACATCAAGGAAAAAAAATTGGCGTTTTTCGGCGTTATGCATCGGCGTTAGTGAGTGTCGGCATCAATAGGCATTTTTTAAAACAAAATCATCCCTCTATTTTTCAACCTAAAAACGTTGGTGTCAAAAAACGCCGGTTAACGCCGGTACGGCGTTAGATGGCGTTAGTTGGCATTAGTGAGCGTTTTGCGGCGTCGGCGTCAAAAAACGTCACAAAACGTTACAGCCTCAGAACGCGAAGGCCGTGGGTTCTAGTTTCAGCTCACTAACGCCGATGCTATCTACAGCTCAAAAACGTCAGTGTTTTTATGGGGCCATGACTAACATGCAGAGCTCCAAAAAACGCCAAAAAACGCCGACGTCAAAAAATGTCCGTGTGTATGAGACCTTAATGAAGATTTTTCTTTTGTTTGTTCACTTTTCCACATTTGAATAAAAAAAAAAAGCCTACAGATTCGACCGATTCAAAATGTATCAATTTGAATGTTTCGAACCGGAAAAAATAGGTAAATTCGAAAAAAAGATTGAAAAAGACATAAAACTAATTCTGAATACGAATTTCAAGTATGAATACTGAATACGAATTGAACGAATCAACCAAATTTAACGAAACAAAATGACTAAATTAACGAATCGAAGTGAAACACATTTTTTCATCATGCAGTCTAGATAATTGTGGGAGAGTGGTACCATAGCAGAGTTGATAACTGAACTCTTTAGAACTTTAGATGTTCTATCTATGAAAAAATACATACCCTATACAATGCAGAGAATACTACAAACAGGCAAGGCTGTGCTTTGGGTTAACAACAAAACTATATGAGCCGAAATTCTAACAAGGGCGTACCATCATAATAAAAAAAAAGGAACATCATAGTAATTAATAAAAGTAAGTGTGATTAAAATTTATATATTTTTTTATTTTTAGGAGCAGCTTAAGAGGTACGAAATACTCCCTGTGTGTATAATGGCCATTTAACACAATCCTATCAAGAGTTTAGATTGAAAAACAAAAGCATTTTCTTAAAACAAGCAAACGAAAAACATTTTCTTGTTCAAATATTTTATTGAAGAGTAAGAGTTCAGTACAAATGTATTGGTAATAGTACAGTATAAATATGGTCACAGTAGGTATAACATAACAAATTGGATTGTGTAAGCAATGGGAAAACACAAAACACACAAAAAAAAATAGTAATAATAAGCAACAGCTGGTGATGGAGGGCAGTGCCAAAAAAATATTTTATGGCATCACTGCGTTTCTAGTTGACAGATAGTCAAATTTTAGTGTGTACGGGGATTAAGGAAGACCACTCCTTCATTAGAATATGTCATGTCAAAACTGAGCAGGTCTGATCCATTTAAACTGTAGTTATAATCAACATAATGTATTTGTAAGGAATTGTTTAATACAATGAGCCTACAGTTTTTTTTTATGATTTCCTTGCAGCTTAGTGGCAGTTGAGATGCAACTTACTGCCCATCAACCTCACAAGAAATTTGTTTTTGAGTTTGTGAGACAGTGGGTTTTGAAATGTCTATTGGTTGTATGTAATAATTTCAGAATCCCACTACTATAAGATTTGATCTTTTATTAGATCAGGGTTTTTATTGGAAGGTGAATTCCAGGGATTTAAAAAACAAATTTTAGTCAAGTATTCATTCAAAAAAAGTATAATTAAAACTAGTACAAATATTTGAATATATCTCTATATTAGCATACTGAAAGAGTATGGCACAACTGCAAGTCTACCAAGACATGGCCGTCCACCTAAACTGACAGGCCGGGCAAGGAGAGCATTAATCAGATAAGCAGCCAAGAGGCCCATGGTAACTCTGGAGGAACTGCAGAGATCCACAGCTCAGGGGGGAGAATCTGTCCGCAGGACAACTATTTGCCGTCCACTCCACAAATCTGGCCTTTATGGAAGAGTGTCAAGAAGAAAGCGATTGTTGAAGAAAGCCATAAGAAGTCCCATTGGCAGTTTGCAGGAAGCCATGTAGGGGGCACAGCAAACATGTGGAAGAAGGTGCTCTGGTCAGATGAGACCAAAATTGAACTTTTGGCCTAAAAGCAAAATGCTTTGTGTGGAGAAAAAAAATAACACTGCACATCACCCTGAACACACCATCCCCACCGTGAAACATGGTGGTGGTGGCATCATGTTGTGGGGATATTGTTCTTCAGCAGGGACAGGGAAGTTGTTCAGAGTTGATGGGAAGATGGATGGAGCCAAATACAGGGCAATCTTAGAAGAAATCCTGTTAGAGTCTGCAAAATACTTGAGACTGGGGCAGAGGTTCACTTTCCAACAGGACAACGACCCTAAACATACAGCCAGAACTACAATGGAATGGTTTAGATCAAAGCATATTCATACATTAGAATGGCCCAGTCAAAGTCCAGACCTAAATCCAATTGAGAATCTATGGAAAGACTTGAAAATTGCTGTTCACAGACGCTCTCCATCCAATCTGACAGAGGTTGAGCTATTTTGCAAAGAAGAATGGGCAAAAATGTCACTCTCTAGATGTGCAAAGCTGGTAGAGACTTCCCCAAAAAGACACAGCTGTAATTGCAGCAAAGGTGCATGGCCACACTTTTCGGATATGTATTTGTAAAAGAAAATGGAAAACTATTTATTATGTTCCTTCCACTTCACAATTATGTGCACTTTGTGTTGCTCTATCACATAAAATGTCAATAAAATACATTTACATTTTTGGTTGTAACATGACAAAATGTGGAAAATTTCAAGGGGTATGAATACTTTTTCAAGGCATTGTATATCTGAAAATTGATCAGTCCTGATATCCTGATGGCCTATCTCATTTCTTGAGGCTCGAAAATGCCAGAACAGTATACATAGCTGCCAAATTACCCCTTTTTGGAAAGCAGACAGTCCAAGGTATTTAGTAAGAGGCATGGCAAGTTTTTTGAAGTTGTAATTTTTTGGAAATGAAAAAATTATTATTTTGTTCACAATTTTTTACATAGTGTCGCCAGTGCAGTACAGCATCATCATATGACTGGTGTGACAGTGATACTGACTGGTGACAGTATGTAAAAAAAAGTTATCATTTTTTTTAAAATTTGTATTACTTTTTTTCTTTTTTTTTACATTTTTTTGTTTACATACAGGGACCAGTGCAATACAGTGTTACCACAGTAACACTATGCTGCCTAACCATTTTTTCTGAATAAAAACGACTCATTTAGTGCTTACTATTGGGATTAGCTGTGATTGGCCCTGTCTAATCACATGGTACAAATGGGCTGATGACTGTGATCAATCACAGAGCTCATCACAATAATACACAATAAAAGGCATTTAATAAAGCCTTTCAATGTGCACAACTGTGATTGGCCACAGTGATCAAATGGTACCAGCAACAGACCGGTACAGTGATCTGTCAACAGCCATGTCCAGGGGACACTGCGGGTGACATATTGCACCGGAGCACGGCCCATGGACCTAGTGCAAAGTGTGATCCTGGGACAACGCCATATGTCGTCTTCCCAGAACAATGCTGCTCCCCCCTTGTCTGAGCTGTCAAAAGAAGGAGGTGGAGAGCTGAAGTTACACTCTGCAGAACTCAGTGAGGAGTGTTCGGAAAGCTGGTTAGAGGGAAATGGACGCACCCCCTTTCACAAAGCCCACAGGAACAGAGCTGAGGCTGTCAATCAGCCAGAGGTCCCTCCCCTGTCACCCCTTTTCTCTTGGTGTCAAAACTTATCAGAAATGACTCATACAGATAGCAGAGGAAAGAAGCAGCAGACAGAAACTACAGCCACTTTACAGTACATGTGTATTTTATGTGTGTAATTTGCTGTTTGCTTATAGTTCAAAAAGAGAAAAATATATAACAGCCTGAATATTGAAATCTTTTAAAGCTGACTTATTGCGGGAATTAACACTACTAAATAAGTAGGTTTAGATGATGTATCAGCTAACGCCTAGCATACTCTGGCTTAAATGATCACTTTTATTCAAAATATTAAAATAAAATTAACTCAGATAGCTCCTACGATGGCCTAAGTGAAAATACCCACAGAAAGCATTGGGAGGGATTTATTAAGGAGTATTTCCATCCACTGGTTCTACCTTTGAATAGCAACGGATAGTAATACATTTTCATCAGTCCCTGTGATGCTGTGATCAAAGCCCTCATGCCGAAACGCGTTAGCTGTTCCTGTACCATACATATATGTAGCAATAAAGACTTTATATTTTGATTACTGTCTACTGCTCCCTCTTGGTGCCTAAACATATAAACATTTCCCTGTACTCTCCGATGATAAAGTGCCAATCAAACTCTAAACAAAAAAGAAATTCTCCAAAACACAAACCCAACGTGTCTCACCAAAAAAACCTGGGTTTGTCAGGGGTGAATCAATGTGACATAACGTGATATGTGAAGCAAAAATACCACATGGACCATTGCCAATTTGGAGAAACATGGAGAAACTCCTTGAAAACCACTCCAATTCTCTCTGTGGGTGTTTTGCTTAGGCCACCTTGGAAGCTTTCTGAGTTTTTTTTTATATTTTTAATTAAAGTGACATATTAAGCCAGAGTGGGTTAAGTGTGCAGTGATACAAGTGCATTGCCTAAAGTTCAGCTATAAAGGCCAAGCCTGGCAAATATAAATCCTAAAACAATGCAGTTATCTATTATTAAAAAAATATCATATAATATACTTTACATGCAGCTAGTGTTAGTATTTGATTTTGTGTTGGTTTCAGTGTCCTGTAATCCCCAAAACTCAGGCTGAGAGTTTAGGAGCCAATCAAGTTTTGTTGCAGCGTTGGCAGTGAAAATGAAAACGAGCAGAAAAAAAGTGAGCAGAATGACGAATCATCACTGTGTTGCTGCTCCTCCCTTCTCCAATCAGCAGGTTAGAGGTGTGTTCATGACAAAGCTGTGCTGACCCTATAATGGAGTAAAGGATCTGGCTGTGCTATCTGGCGAGGGTGCCTGGATCAAATGCTCACAGTTGCAAATACATTAGCAGGTATCCATTTTCTTGTCTGATGTTCACCTTTACCATATTACATAAGTATTAAAGTGTATGTAAACCCTCACCTTGTAAAACAACCCATTCAGTTTAAAATAGAAATGAAAGGGAAATCATTTTTGTATAGATATAAAACAGATTATAAATACATTTTTCCCTTTTTTATAAGTGATCACACCCCTCAGCTGCATAAGAACTGGGGGAGGAAAAGCAGCAGCACACTGAACTCCCCAGTGATAGGCTGTGCAGTGGGGGTGTGTCAGGACAAGTCTGATGATTGGAGGAGAGCACACTGAGTTCCCAGCATAGCTAGAGAACTGACCACACAGTATGTCCGCTTGCCTCCTGCTTAGTGTGGTCAGTTTTTAATAGGAAAGCAGATGGACTGGCAGGAACATTTTTCATACAAGTACATGGTACAGCAGGCACACGTTAGGAATATGAAATGTTGGGGTAACAAACACTTTAAATTCCACAACATTATATATAGGGGTTGATTTACTAAAACTAGAGAGTGCAAAATCCGGTGCAGCTCTGCATAGAAACCGATCAGCTTCCAGGATTTTTTGCCAAAGCTTAATTGAATAGCCTGAAGTTTGAAGCTGATTGGCCAATATGCAGAGCTGCACCAAATTTTGCACTCTTTAGTTTTAGTAAATCAACCCCATAGTGTTATTGAAATTCATGTCATTAACCACTTCAGCCCTGGAAGGATTTACCCACTTCCTGACCAGAGCATTTTTTGTGATATGGTACTGGCGCTTTAACTGACAATTGCGTGGTCATACGACGTTGTACCTAAACAAAATTGATGTCCTTTTTTTCCCACAAATAGAGCTTTCTTTTGGTGGTATTTGATCACCTCTGCAATTTAGATTTTTTGCGCTATAAACAAAAAAATATGTTTTTTACTTTTTGCTATAATAAATATGCAAGAGAAAAAATGGAAAAAAAAATACTCCCTCAGTTTAGGCTATGTATTCTTCTACCCATTTTTGGTAAAAAAAATTGAAATAAGCGTATATTGATTGCTTTGTGCAAAAGTTCTAGCGTCTACAAACTATATAAATAGATTTATGGCATTCTTATTATTTCTTTTTTTTACTAGTAATGGCGGCGATCTGCAATTTTGAGTGGGATTGCAACATTGCCGCAGACAGGTCGGACACTTTTGACACTTTTTTGGGACCAGTGACATTTATACAGTAATCAGAGCTAAAAATAGCCACTGATAAAAGTCATTGGCAGGGAAGGGGTTAACACTAGGGGCGATCAAAGGGTTAAATGTGTTCCCTGTGTGTGTTCTAACTGTATGGGGGCTGGGCTGGCAGGGACATAACAGATCTCACTGATTGCAATCACAGGGATTGGTAGATCTGTTATGTCCCCCTTCACAGTACAGAGAACCGCCGTGTTTACATTGCTGTAAATCCCTGTTCTGGCACTCTATTAGGTGATCGCGGGTCTCCAGCAGGCATTGAGTCCGCCTGACCCACAGGCATGCCCACACAGCATGCAGCAGCTGCAAGAGCGCACCGCCGCTGGCTGTAAGTGCTCGTGGTGTTTTCTAATTGAATGGGGGCTGGGCTGACTGAAGGAGGAGAGAGATCATTTTTCCCTATCACTGAGAACAGACAATCTGTCTCAACTCCCCTGTCAGAATGGGGATCTGCTTTGTTTACGCTCACAGATCCCCGTTCTGCCTGTCTCTGGAGCGATCGTGGGTGGCCGGTGGACATCAAGTCCGCCCCACCCGCTTATTGGCTCCCCCACTAGCCAATGAGCGTGCTCACACCACACGTTCCCCCGAGTGACGTACCATGACGATTCGCGGGAACGAGCCGACCGGCCGCCGTAAAATAAGGGCAGCTGGTCGGCAACTGGTTAAGAAAGTTGATCTTTTATTTGAAGATGCAACTTTATTATTAGGAAATACAGATTTCCCGGGCAAAGAATTATGTAAGTCACACAGTTCTCCTTTTTGCTCATTTTCTCTGTTATCTCCTTCATATTCTATGCACTGAATCACGCTGTGTTGAAAGATTTTTGACTTTTAGAATATAGATTACTATAAAATTGCAAATTATTTTTAAAACTTTCTGCTAGAGGAGATTCTATATTATTGTAATTCTCCCACATTGGTAAATTCAGGGGATCTTTTAAATATTAAAAATAGATTAAAGTTACAAGTGCAAAGCATGTAAAGTATCTGCCAGTAATATTGGGGATGTTGCTGCAATTATTATGAATAAACACGCAGCTCAACAACAGCTGGAAAGCTAGAGGCACCAGGCAGTTCTAGATAAAGGTGATATACTGTATTTGCTAAAGATCAATGGAACATAAACATTGGTTAGAACAAGAGTGGATTAGGAATATTATAATGTGTTCGAGAGTGCAATTAAAGGAAATAATTGATCTTACATATATAATTGTTCCAAGCAGGTATCAGTTTGTAAAACTGACAAAGAGAAAAAAATTGGGCCTGGCTATAAATCTGTTGCCTTGTCTTACATGGCTATACTGTTGATTTGAAATAGAAAAAAAAAATGACACACTGCACAAGACCATCAACGCTCTTTACCAGCAAAGCCAGCTAAATGCCATTCAAATAAATAAAATATTTGAATAAAGCAATTGAATAAAAAAACAAAACAAAAAAAATGGTGTTAGACCCAGTTATTGTCACATGACCTGTCCAGTTAATTTGACCTGTCAACATTGAAATTGTATGATTATTATTATTACCATTATTATACAGGATTTGTGCAGCGCTTTACAAAACTAAGGGAAAGTACGTCATAGCACCCAACTGTCCCTGATTTCGAGGGACTGTCCCTGATATGGAGCAATGCCCCTCTGTCCCTCATTCGCCCTCATTTGTCCCTCATTTTGTTCTGATCTAAATAGTTGTATATAAAATGCACTTTTTATCTTTCAAAAAGATTTTCCCAATGCTAAACCTTTCACCAAATTTCTAAATTGCTGCATTTGTACATTTCAAAAGCCAGTATAAAGGAATAGTAGTGGCAAAAAAAGCACGTGTGGATTTAACCAATCCCTTTTTTTGTATAATTCTCCTTTAAGGGGGCATGGCAGGGGGTGTGTCCTATTAAGACATTCTTTTGCTAATAGGTGTCCCTCGCTCCTATCTCAAAAAGTTGGGAGGTATGGTACATTTATAATGCAACTTAATACATGAGGTTATAGAGGGCCCTGCATGCAACAGCGTACGATCCAAAGGTTTAAAGCAGGGGTAGGCAACCTTAGAGAGATGGAGATCTACTTGAACAACACTGGTGAAGTCAAAGATCACCAGCACAGTGTCCTGTTGTTAGGGCCGGTTCACACTAAAACATGGTGCAAGAATGGTATGTTCAATGTGCGTTAACTGTACCGTGATCAAAACGCACTGCCTTTGTGATCTACTGCGGGTAATAATACATTGTTAACCCCAAGCATAGATCACAAACACAGTGTGTTTGTGGACACAAGATCACATGGTACTGCAGTATCATGCAATTTTTCACAGTGCATTACTGAAAGTAGTGCATGCACACTTTTTTTGCAGTCTAATGCAATTTGTAGCCAGGGCCGAATTTACATCCCAGGAGCCTATAGGCAGAGAATTCTGAAGCCCCCCCCACCCCAAAAAAAGACAGTAAGACCAACCTTTTTTTCTTAATAAAAAATAAAATAAGTATTACAAGAGAATGCAGGGTTTAGTAGTGCTTTATGCAGAGAATGCAGGGTTTACCAATGCATTACACCTAAAATGCAGGGTTAAGGAGTGCATTACACCCAGAATGCAGAGATCAGGTGTGCATTGCACTCAGAATTCAGGGTTAAGGAGTGCGTTATGCTCAGAATGCAGGGTTAAGAAGTGCGTTGCACTCAGAATGCAGGGATCAGCAGTATGTTACACTCAGAATGCAGGGATCGGGAATGCCTTGTGCTCAGAATGCAGGGATCAGGAATGCGTTGCGCTCAGAATGCAGGGATCAGGAGTGCATTGCGCTCAGAATGCAGGGACCAGGTGTGTGTTACGCTCTGAATGCAGGGTTTGGGAGGGGGGGTGATGTTATAGGCGGTAGAGGACACTGCTATGGGGATAGCTCTGCCCATAGCAGTGTCCTCTGCCCCCTTGACATCCACCCTCCCACACAAACAGTAGTGTCATCTGC
>BLSH010076090.1:314949-337602 GCA_018402905.1 Glandirana rugosa | reverse complement strand
TGCCTCTAACTACCCCCCCCACACACACACATGTACCCACATACATGCAGAATAGCAGAAAGTCTCTTAAAAAAACGTCAGTACCTTCTCTCTTCCTGCCGAGTACTGCACTGTAGGGGGAGACAAAGAGCACAGCACACACTGCTTTCACTTTCACAGTAAAACAGTGTGACGAGGCTCCCTGCAGTGCCGTTCGGCTGAGGAACGGAGCGCTCCAGTCCTCATCCCCTCCTAATGTAGGCATACAGGGGGCCCTTATGGGCCCCCTCAGCATGGGGCCCGGTCGCCATGGCGACTCCTGCGACCCCTATCCGCCCGCCCCTGATGACAAGCCATTGAGAATTTTATAATTGACCATGAAAATTATGAAATCTCTCCTCCTATGCAGTGGGAAACACTAAAATGTATGGTGAGAGGCGTATTCATAAAGCATGGATCCAGACTAAAAAGAATAGAAACAAATAAAATATCTTCTTTATTAAAAGACATCTCGGTATTAGAAAAAACTCATAAACAATGTCCCACACCAATAAATCTACTTAATTTAATGGATAAACAAAGGGAACTACAAACCCTATTAAATAAACAGACATTACGATTGAGAGATAAAAATCGGGCATTATTATCAACAGGGCAATAAACCAGGCCGATTACTAGCACGAGCACTGCGACAACGCACAGAGACTACATCTATATTAAAAATACAACAGGAATAAGGAAGGTTGACATATGACCCTAAAGAAATAATAAACTCCTTTCAAAAATATTATACTAAAATATATAATGTTACTAGTCAAAAAACGGGGAAGGAATCGGAGATATATCGCCAAAAAATACAACAATACATTAAAGAGACAGCTATACCATCTTTTGCCAACTGAAACAATAGAAACGTTAGAGAAAGACATATCTGTGGAGGAGATCCAACAAGTTATTAGATCCCTGGCCCTTGGCAAAAGCCCAGGTCCAGATGGATTTACGTCATGATTTTATAAGATGTTAGAAGACGACTTAGTGCCATTAATGAATAAAACGTTTAATTCGATCTCCGTCTCCCGGCCCTTCGTCCCACAGGGAATGGAGGCACATATTACAGTAATTCCTAAACCTGAAAAAGATCATACATTATGTGGAAATTACCGACCTATATCGCTTACAAATATGGATATACGGATATAAGCTAAGATTATCGCTAATAGACTCACTCCAATAATGCCCACATATATTCATTCTGATCAGGTGGGTTTTACGAGGGGTCGGGAGGCTAGAGATAATACGTTGAAAACGGTCACACTGGTGGAATATGTTCGGAGGAGCGCCATCCCATCCTGTCTTCTCTCTATAGATGCTGAGAAGGCATTTGACAGGGTGGGATGGTGCTTCCTTGAGGAGGCTCTGAGGCAGTGGGGGATAGGCCCCTGCTTGCTTCATAGAATTATGACCCTATACTGTGGCCCAAAGGTGAGAATTCGGATAGGGGGTAACCTCTCAGAGTTAATATCAATTACGAATGGGATGCAACAAGGATGCCCTCTGTCCCCCTTGTTGTATATCTTGGTGATGGAACATCTGGTCACGGCCATTCGTAATAATCCAGATATACAAGGGATAAGGGTCAAAGATAAGGAATATAAAACATCAGTGTATGCAGACGACTTATTAATATACGTGACCAATCCAATTATTACATTACCGAACCTTATCCATGAATTTAATCGATTTGGGAAATTGAGTAATTTTAAAGTAAACTACGAGAAATCGGAGGCTTTAAATATATCATCAACAAATAAAACTCAATGCCATCTTCAGAGGAACTTTCCCTTTAGATGGCAAAAGGAGACATTGAAATATTTGGGTATATATATACCCCAAGATATAAAGAAACTTCAAGAATTAAACTATAAACCTTTGATTAATAAAATGATAAATATACTCCAAAAATATGATAAAAGAACTCTATCATGGATGGGTAGGATAAATGTAATACAAATGGATATATTACCAAAAATATAGTTATATGTATTTCAAGCAATCCCGATAATGCCTACTACAACCTAATGACATAATTTACTATAGGAGGGTTTATATGGGAGCATAAAACCCCCCGCATTAAAAGAGAAATACTAAGTAGAACAAAATTGAAGGGAGAATTAGCCCTCCCAGACTTTGCAAGGTATCTACGAGCGGCACATATAACAAGGATAGTAGACTGGTTCCATAATATGAAACATAAACAATGGGTAAAACTGAAGCAAGATATTATGGCCATGGAAGTGAGGTCTCTCCCATGGATAACACCTAAAAATCGACCTAGGACAGACGAAATGTCATCGTTAGTCCGTTCAAGGTTAAAAGTCTGGGACTCTGTGATGAAGAAAAATTGTTTGTCTTCTCAAATTGTACCTATGACACCACTGTTCTCAAATCTAGAATTCCAATCCTGCAGCAGAAGCCTTAGTCTTCTTAAAATGGCATAAACAGGATAATATTAGATTAGCCCAGACGTTAATAAATGGTAAACTTCCTCCGCTTGATATGCTAGGGGAAGAAAATAGAGGTAATTGGATGCAGTATAAACAGTTACAAACTTTTATACACTCATTAAATCAAAGAGCACTATTAGAACGACCACTAACAGAGTTCGAAAATATACTGTTACAAATAGAAAAACCAAATCATGTATTATCAATAATATATAAATGTCTGCTCCCCAAAGAACTTGAAGAAGTAACATACTTAAATAAATGGGAAACAGAGCTGGGAACAAAAATATTGTTATCAGACCGAGAACGATCCCTGATATTAACACATAAACTATCCCCTTCTACTAGATATCAGGAGAGAAATTATAAAATTATAGCGAGATGGTATCGATGTCCAGTTGATTTACATAAAATAAATGAAAATAACTTGGATAATTGTTGGAAATTTAAAAATATGAAAGGAACAATGGCACATATGTGGTATTTCTGTCCGAAGATTTGGCATTTTGGTCAGAGGTATTTGACATATATAGAGAAATTACTGGCTCTACCATACAATTAGATGTTCAGGTTTCGGTTTTGTCAATAATCCCGGGGTCAATAAAAAAGATTAAAGAAAGAATACTACGGCATATGCTGACAGCAGCGAGAACAGTAATAGCTCGGAAATGGCGGAAAGAGATTGCTCCATCAATTACGGAGTGGGTGTGTGAGATGGGCGAGTTGCGCTCTATGGAGGAGACAATTAAAAGGAGGATGGTTTAAGAGAAACTTTTTTAAAAACATGGAAATAATGGGATGAAGCCAAAATGTCTGGTATAATAGGAAATATTTAAAATAAGAAACTTGACTTGGCCGGGATCATATAAAGCAAATTCCAATTTTTTTTTTCTCTTTCTTTCTTTGTCGGGTTAGGGAGGGGGGTCTTTTCTATTAAAGGTATTACAGACAGGGAGGGCAGAAAGTAGGCAGAAATGGAAAAGAAATGCTTCCTCAAGATACCTGTGGGAGTAAAGTATTCAGAAATTATATATATTAAATAGGATATGATGATATAAAAAGAAGTGATGAGAAAGTAAAATATAGAAGGGAAAATAAATGTACAACAGTATGTATGGATCATGTCATATAAGAGATACAACAAAAATTCGAGATCGGGCAGAGCAAGCACCAGCACCGCATCCCTATGTAATGTAAGAGACCAAAAATGAAAAAATTAAGAAAAAAGCTATTGGGACTTTAATGGTGCTGGTAATCCCCTTCCCTGAAAAAAGGATACCAATATAGATATTAAAAGATGCGATTTTATTAGTTCGTTTAAAATAAACACAATGGGGGCTCCATATAAGTCAATGGCAGCCTATCTATTACATAAAAACACAACAATGACTCTATACAGAATAGCTGTGCAATCAGTTCATGGTTTGGTGTTACAGACAGAAAATACCAAACAGCTGTGACCAAGGCGGCTTGTCCCGCCGAAACGCGCCTGCTGTTCTTGTATCATCTCTGCACTTATTAAGAAATGTACTGCATTGGAGTTTTGGAGTGCTGACCTTCTGTACATATTCATGATTTGGATGTTTGAGGAACGTCTTGGTCTGTGCACCCACCAGGTGGATTTGGGACTACCTTTTGGATCTAGTGCTCATTCCCTGTTGAAGCACTGCACACCTGTTATTATTTATAATATACATGTAATATTTTATAATATTTTATAATATATATAATATAAAATATTATATATTCTAATAAAATAAAATAAATCAAAGCTTGGTAAAGAGTTACCATTCCTTACACTGCTTGTTTTGTATAGAGTTCCATTAAACTGATTTTGTTTACATGATTGTTAGCATAATGAATGCTTCAAATTCTTTTCAAGCATTTGAAGAAATCGTTCACATAAAGTATATAAACTGGTCAGCTTGTAAGCAATTGTTAGTATCCCTTTTAGAAAGACCGCTCCCCTGGGTGTAGTGTGGGTAGAGTCTTTTCCCTTTTTAATCTGGTGTTGGTGGAGCCCCAGGCAAAAGGAGCATGGGAACTTACGCCATGTAGGTTTGTAACCTGAAGAAGAGAAGGCCTTTTGGGCTCAGGCCTGGAAAGAGACTTAAGGAGGGGACCCATTGTAAGAGGACTCATGGTGAAGAAAGTGGGCCTTTAGGTTCAAATTCTATTGTATTAACATGCTTTGTACATGAAAGTGGAGATGAAGACGTTGTGATGTTAAGTTGGAGGCATGTCACCTGCAATAAAACTGTTAAAGAGTTACTGGTGTGGACATTCTTTTATTCAAGGAGATGGGTTTCAGGCTAGGAAAAAGTGATTAACAATATGGCAGAGTTTTTCACTTTACAGGTGTGTGTGTACCCAGGGCTGCTGATAGACTATTTGACAGGGCCCCCCCAAGAAAGTATTAAAGCTACATTTCGCTAAAAATACAATAAAACTATTAGCAGACACAAATACAACATAACTCACAGAATTCCTGCTAAATCTAAAAGATAAAACCGAGTTAATAAATAAAAATGAAGATGAGATGAAAAAAATATACAGGCTCCGGGATCAGAGGACAGAGGGAGAGAAAAAAGTTAGGGTCCTTTCACGCGGGTGGAGCCGGTTTTGACAGATCAAACGGACCTGTCAGAGCTCTGCTCTCCTCTATGGGGGATCGGATGAACACGGACCGCCTGTCCGTGTTCATGCGATCTGATCCACCAGACGGATGGAAAATAGGGTTTCCATCTGTCTGCGTTTAGCGGATCGGAGCGGATTGGATGTCAGCGGACATGTCACCGTTGACATCCGTCGCTCCATAAAGGACAATGGAGCGTCCTTTAGGTCCGCCTGAAAAACTAACAGGTGGACCTAAATGGTCCGCGCGTTTGTAAGGACCCTTAAGCTCCATGCACACTGGGCTTAAAAAAACTCCAGTTCGCTTGGCAGAAAAAAACGCTCATTTGGAACATTTTTTGTACAACGTTTAGATGAGTTTAGGAGAACCAGAAGGGATTTTTTTTCTGTCTCTTAAACGTTGAGCTTAAAATATGCCTGTAATCGCCCAAATGTGTATGGACACATAGGATAACATTGAGCTGCTTCTACAGGCAAATCACTAAACTCCTGTAGAAGCATTGTTTTTTTTTAAGCCAGTGTGCATGGAGCCTAAGTTAGAGATAACAAACTCCAGTGCTGAGAGGAGGGGGGCCCACACAGGGAGGGGACTCAGTGAGGGACAACTGTCTCTTTCTTATCAGATAAAAGGTGGTAGCAAGGGAGAGGGAAGGAGAGCAACTTTCTTCTGCTGGAGGAACAGAGACACAATTGTCATCTGTCACTAATCCCCCCTGTGTGGACCCCCCTGTGTGCTCTGGGCCCCCCACACCAGGGCTGGTTGTACTCCCCTATCAGTGGCCCTGTGTCTACCCTATCAGAGAAGAAGCAAGGTGGTGCCCTTGACCAGCATGGTGGGAGCTGGTGGCAAAGCAGGGTTGTTTGCAAATGAGCCCCAACCACTGCTCTTATCTCAATTAAGGTATTGTACAAAAAATCCCAACCAGCCAGTAATCTCATTCTTCCAAAAGTGGCCTCTCAGGATTTGATCTAACAGTACCTCCTTGGACATTCCTCTTGCCACCCATTTCACTGATGATCACGGGTGTCTTTAGCACAATGTGCTGTTATAATGTGATTTTTAGAAGCTAATGAGCTGAATAGAGACCTGGTAAACTTCATTTGTAAGTAAAATGTGGAAATTCAGAAGCGAATGGATTAACTGTCAGCTTATTTGTGGGGGAAGGAAATTATGTATATCAAGTTGTATTGAAGCAACAATAGAAAGGAATGGATTTTTTGTTGGCCTGTGTTGGATCAATACAAATATAATTCATGGGAGCTCATGGAACACAATGCATTGAGAGGCTGCAAGAATTAAACAATAAAGAAGCAAGTTATAGTGAAGTGATTTTACAGTGTATGATTAGGATAATTAGAGGCATGTAACGAGTACTCATGAAAGAGGACTCAGCAGTGTCTCTGCCAGATTAGAGGAGTTTGTTTTTGGTATATATAATAATCCTGTGATTCTAAAATTGTTCAGTTAGCCCGCTGATACAGTGTTAAAACATATAGCTTGATATCCAGGTAATAGCCCTATATTAAAACCACAAAGTATCTTAGGATTCTAACATACTATCTTAGAATTATAAGTTTTTTTTTTTTTTCATTTAGCTAAACTATCTTCCTCACTATTCTTCCATAATATCTAAGCACTGCAGGCAGGTGAAAAAGGTAAGAGAAAGGATGTAGATGAAGTGGACAGAGCTTAATATCAGTGAGAAGTGCAAGGATAATGAGGGCTGCTCACTGGGGGCTGCAGATTTACCCAGAGCCCAACAAGTTACAGCTAAGATGTGATGGGGATCAGGGGCATAGATAAGGGGGGGTTTGGGGTGTTCAAACCCCCCCCCAGCATCCTGCCAAAAATCAAAATTGTCTCTACCCTGTTGTCTCTCATGATGCCAGCACCGCAACAACAAACAGGGGAGCACAGCAGTCAGTATTGCAGGCGAAGTGGATGCAGCAGGTCAGGTGGAAGGCATACTGTCACAGGCACTTACGTCACGCTGTTACGACCAGCCTGTGCTGACAGATCATAGACCAGCCTGTGCTGACAGATCATAGACCAGGCTGTGCTGACAGATCATAGACACAGTGGGAGTGGGCGGCGTCTGTAGTCCCGCCCACTGTGCCCGACTGTCTCTACAGTCTGTACTTCCCGCCTTGGACTTCGAAGGAGAATAGAGCAGAGAACGTGCAAGGTAGCAGTACTGCTGCTGAAGAGCTGAGCCTCCCTTTTTCGTTTTTGGCTTGCTTGCTGCCTGAGAGACGGTCATCACAGTCCACTTATTACCACTGCTGTGCTGCCATTGAGGTAAGTGAGTCTGTGTCAACTGGCAAAATTATTCACTGATCGCTGAATTCGTGGGTTACTATTTTCCACTGCTTGGTTGGTACTGACAGTCCAGCCTGGCTCTGTCAGCTATGTTGTGGTGCTGACTGCAGAGCCAAAGGGTTGAGGGGGTTACCAGGCACAAAAATATTGCTGCCAGAGTCAGGATGGATTGTTTGTTGCCCTCAGTGCCCTGGCCCTTTTTTAATTGTGTTGAAAAGGCAATAATAAGCCCCTGTTCACACTAGGATTTGGTGCAGAAAACCTGCAACGCATCTCCCGCACAAGGCTGTCTTTAATGCAGGGCAAAAGGGGCAGCTGCCCTGGGCCCAGCCTCAGTCATTGTTGTGTGGCACAAAGCAGCTGCCCCTTGCACCTGCGCTGCCCGTAAAAAAGATGGCAGCCAAATACTACTGGGGTAGAGTTGGACTAAAGCTGTGCGGCTTGGTTCCCGGCTTGGTGCTCTGTCATCTTTTCCAATTCCCAACCAACCACTTCCTGACCTGCTGTCACATGACCTCCACATCCCCCTAACAGCCAATCACTCCACCCTCTAACAACCAGACCTGTGATCAGTGGGGAGGGGAGGTAGGGACGGCTCCTCACTCCTCTGTACAGTACATGCTTAAAGTCTGGGACCTGTCCTCATTGTCGGTGTCACACAGTAAGTAAATGACATGTGTGGTGTGTGGGGACACTGACAGCACCTGTTATGGTGAACAGGAAGGACCTTTGTGAGTGTTCAGCAGACAATGTACAGGGATAGGAGACCACACAGTACATGGATGGTCTCTGACCATCTCTTGTAGTAGAACTGCAGTCTCTGACCATCTCCTCCCGTATGTCTGCAGTCTTTGATCATCTCCTGTAGTACGTCTGCAGTTTCTGACCATCTCCTGTAGTACACCTGCAGTCTCTGACCATCTCCTGTAGTATGTCTGCAGTCTCTGACCATCTCCTGTAGTACGTCTTCAGTCTCTGACCATCTGTTGTAGTACACCTGCAGTCTCTGACCATGTCTTGTACGCCTGCAGTCTCTGACCATCTCTTGTATGCCTGCAGTCTCTGACCATCTCCTGTAGTACACCTGCAGTCTCTGACCCTCTCTTGTACTATGTCTGCAGTCTCTGACCATCTCCTGTACTATGTCTGCAGTCATTGACCATCTCATGTACTATGTCTGCAGTCTCTGACCATCTCCTGTACCATGTCTGCAAACTCTGACCATCTCCTGTAGTAAGTCTACAGTCTCTGACCATCCCCTGTAGTACATCTGCACTCTCTGACCATCTCCTGTAGTACGTCTTCAGTCTCTGACCATCTGTTGTACGCCTGCAGTCTCTGACCATCTCTGTACGCCTGCAGTCTCTGACCATCTCCTGTACTATGTCTGCAGTCTCTGACCATCTCCTGTACTATGTCTGCAATCTCTGACCATCTCCTGTAGTACGCCTGCAGTCTCTGACCATCTCTTGTACCCTTGCAGTCTCTGACCATCTCTTACGTCTGCAGTCTCTGACCATCTCTTGTACCCCTGCAGTCTCTGACCATCTCACGTAGTATGTCCTGGCAGTAAATGATATGCGCGACCCCTTGGTGTGTCAGGGGCTGAAGTTGAGGCCCTGAAAACCTCATCAGTTGACCATCACTGGGATGCAGTATCAAAGCAATCTATACATCCACACAATAAATGAAGTGTATGAGAGTCAGTACAAGCTGTTCTGGTTTAAAGTAGACCTTTCACCATGAAGGCCCCATTCACACCCACTGCAGTCCCTAATTGCATAGCTGTGTGTGCTCTGCCCATTGCTAATAATACATTCTAGGAGTTTTCTGTCTATTGGTGAATCTCCTACCTCCCCAGTCCATGGCATGCAGGCAGTGAGGTGATGTGATGTAACCTCCAGCAACCAACCAGTGAGTGGTAATGATGTGCTGTAACTTCCAGCAACCAATCAGTGAGCAGCCATGATGTGAATAGGGGGGGGGCGAATAAAATGTTTGCCCAGGTTCCAATCAATATTAAAGGTGGCCCTGGTCCTGCACCACATTCAAATTGCACTGCCCTTGCAATCTACAGCAGGTGTCATTGAAATCTTAACGACAACACAAATGCATGCAGTGTGTTGGCCTGCCCCAGATCCGAAGATACACAATTTGGTGTAATGCAGTGCAATCTAAGCCCATTCAAAATGAATGGGCTCAAATCGCACTGCACTGAATCACATGTGAATTGCACAGAAATGTGATGCAGTTCCTGTGTGACTCATAGCGTGGACCAAGGCTAAGGGTAGTTCACACCTATGCATGCGGTGTGGCCTGCCTTTGCGTGTGAATGGGCTGCTGTCCCTGCGGGAAATGCAGGTCCTTGCACTTTTTCTAAAAACACAGCCGCTGAGAAACCACATTTTAAATGAAAAAACACATTTTAAATTGATTTAAAATTAAAATAAAGAACATGTTATATTCACCTGTTCTGTGCAATGGTTTTGTACAGAATGGCCCTGATCCTCCTCTTCTCTATGTGCCACAATAGAAAGCTGCTTGCAATGGGGGCACACATTGTATGCTTGCTCCGGTGCACACAGCGCTGCTTGGTTCTCCCCCACCCTGACACCCCCCCCCTTGCTTCACCACTTGTTACCTGCTGCTGAACCCCCCCCCCCCCCCTCAGGATAAACAATTATCTACGACCCTGATGGGGATATGTGCTAAGTGTAAAGTAGTGCATGCTGGGAAGGGATAAATTCATCATGGTTAGTGGTAGGGTTGCCAAGTGCATTTTGTTGTGTATGGTGAGGTGTGCAAAGTATATACTGGGATCGGATGCATGGTGGACAGGGTGGATTTAATTTAAATCAAGTCGGTTTAAATCACAACTTAAATCATGATTTAAATCACTAGTAAAAGGGCTTGATTTAAATCAACTCAATTTAAATCATACATTTTAAAGAGCAACAGTCATCTCTGTCCCCCAGCGGCTCCTCCTCTGACCCGCTGTTGACTCACCGGCAGTCCCATTCACTTTAATGGGACGGCTGGTGATGAGGCAGTGACACAACAAGGTGAGGGATGTGGCGGCAGAAGGTGAGTGGATGCCAGCTAACAGGTGCTGCTATGATGGATCTGAGAAGACAGGACTTATTCTTGCTGGTAGTTAGAATCTTTAATATTTGCAAACAAAATTAAGGTTTCCTATTTAGAATAATAAGCTGTGATAAAAACAGCGATATCAGAACCAATTCAATTATACAGTTTGTAGTGTACATAGATTTGCAAAACAATGGGATAAAGGAATATTCCTGAAGTTTGTTTTATCTCATGGTTACTGTGAAATTGTGTGAATGCATCAATGCAGTGTGTGTTATCTCAGCTTGCAGAGCTTGAATTCATTGAATGAGTTTACCAAAAATGTTAATATTGCAAAATATACAGCCTCATGCTACATAACGAAGCTCCATTTCATGCTGAATAAACTAAATTATTAATGTATCTTAAATAGAAAACCATCTTTAGATGGAATTTACTCCAAAAGCATTTTATTGAAAAAAATTTGATAAAAAAAAAAAAAAAAGATTTAAATAAAAAAAAAAATCAGATTTTTTTTATTTTTTTATAAAAAAAATAATAGAAGAAAAGGGATGTAAGGTTATATTTGCTTGTTGGCGGGCAACGTCCCTAAATATGAAACAAAAAGGTTTCCCTAAATGGTGGGTTTTTTTCAAGTAAAAAGATATAGTATTGAACATCATAGTATTAAAATAAGCATAAAAGCCTACAACATGAAAGGTATATACTACCTAACCAAGACATGGTCTAGTAACAGTAACAATACACTTGTGTGTACAACTGCACAATTTACACAATGCGATCCAACATGTTTCGGAGTGGCTTCTTTCTCCTTCATCAGGGATATGCATTTTTTTATGCAGTATAAACAATCTAAAGAAATATAAGAATATGTAATATGTATTGTGTAAATTGTGCAGATGTATACACAAGTGTATTGTTACTGTTACTAGACCATGTCTTGGTTAGGTAGTATATTTCATGTTGTAGGCTTTTATGTTTATTTTAATACTATGATGTTCAATGCTATATCTCTTTTTACTTGGAAAAAAAATTTGATACAAATAAAAAACTTTTTATATTGCCCCCTTTATGTCTTCACACATTTAAAGTCCCACCATTTGGGGAAACCTTTTTGTTTCATATTTAGGGATGTTGGCCGCCAACAAGCAAATATAACCTTACCTACCTTTTCTTCTATTATTTTTTTATGAAAAAAAAAAAATCAGATTTTTTTTTTTATTTTTGTCAAATTTATTTCAATAAAATGCTTTTGGAGTACAATTCTATCTAGAGATGGTTTTCTATTTAAGATACATTCATAATTTAGTTTATTCAGCATGGAATGGAGCTTAGTTTTGTAGCATGAGGCTGTATATTTTGCAATATTTACAAAATGTATATTTATAAAAGTTTGATACAAATAAAAAACTTTTTATATTACCCCCTTTATGTTTTCACGCCTATAAAGTCCCACCATTTGGGGAAACCTTTTTGTTTCATATTTAGGGATGTTGGCCACCAACAAGCAAATATAACCTTACGTCCCTTTTCTTCTATTATTTTTTTATAAAAAATATTAAAAAATCTGATTTTTTTTATTTTTATCAAATTTATTTCAATAAAATGCTTTTGGAGTACAATTCTATCTAGAGATGGTTTTCTATTTAAAATACGTTAATAATTTAGTTTATTCAGCATGGAATGGAGCTTAGTTTTGTAGCATGAGGCTGTATATTTTGCAATATTTACAAAATTTATATTTATAAAATTTTGATACAAATACAAAAACTTTTTATATTACCCACTTTATGTCTTTGTGCATTTAAAGTCCCACCATTTGGGGAAACCTTTTTGTTTTATAAAAAAAAAATATTTTATCCACCCTGATGGTGGGGTATGGGGATTCATGTTGCAGAATTCTTAGAGTAAGTAATGTAATAGTGGTGCACATTGTGGAGTGCTGAATGTATTTGAGGTGCATGATTGGGTGTGTTGAATGTTTGGGGCACATGGGGCTGTGTGCCTAGTGTGTCCAGGATGCATGCTTGGTGTAATAAATGGTAATGGGATGTGTGATGCAGAGTGTCGTGGCATACTAGGGATGAGCCGCAGTACCTGGGTTTGGGGCAGGTTCAGTGAATATTACTAAAATTCGGGTGCCAAAACCAAACTCAATTGAAGTGAATTAAAACCAAATTAAAAAAACAGTAATGGCCATTTTCTAGGCTAATAAGCAAGGATTGTAATTTTTCAAACAAATGACACGATGGGCTAAGCACTGCCCTGGGGAACATGTACTATAGCAAAAAATATGTTTATAAATATTACATTTGGTAGGGAGCAGCTAGTTTAATAATGCTTAAAATCAAATGATGCAAATATATTCAAATTTGCTGAGCATATTTAATATGCCATGTACATGTGGAAGAATTTAAACAGCAAATCCACTTTTGTTGAGAAAAAAACATTCCCCTCTGGGTGATCTCTGTACATTGCAAGGATTTTAACAATCTTTGTAGCAGAATCCTTCCTTTTGTTATTCTGAATAAATGACTGTTTGTTTCTCTGTGTCCAAAGTGAAAGTGGATGGGGGTGATTTTATAATTATCAAATAGCTGCTGTTCCTGCAGGGTTCTAGTGAGGAAAGTGGCAGGGTTTGCATCCTTTTAGATGTGATTTCCCTTTGGGATTGTCTCACCAAATAATGTTTTTATTTCAAGGGAGGCCCAAAATCTGACTTGCGTCTTAGTGCAGACTTCTGGGAAAATCAGTGAGCCAATTACACAAGCATGAAATGAGATTTCTGAGAGGGGTCCTGTACACATTCTGTGTACAGAAATCCTCCAGGTAGCCATATTGCATTGCATTTTACAGAAAATTACAGCACTGCAGATTGAAAAGGAAAGGTCATTTTTATTAACATTCAATTAAAATATGATGTGTGTAGCAATTGTATATTCTATGGCATTTTTTTCATTTGCAATTTTTCTTTCCCATGAAACTGGAGTTGCTGGAGTCCATATTTGTTATGGCATACATCCCATATTTCTGGATGGCTCTGTATGCTCTCTATGAGCTCTTGCTGCCCCACTAAGCTTGCCATGCTGGAATGATGCAATACCCACAATTCCACTTGTTGCTGGGACTCTTGGGTAATTTTACACAGGAATTTCCTGGTTTACATTACCCAATCATGTGGTTACAGCTGCAAAACGCCGGCACTGGAAAACGCTGACTGACGATATTTATGATGTTAGTTGGCACTTCGTGGCATTTTGTGGCGTTTTTTTGGCGTCAACGTCAAACTATGCTCCGGCGCCTGCAGTCTAGGAATGCGCTGGTCATCTGTTCTTAGTAACACCGACGCCATGTAAGGCTACAAAACGCCGGCGTTTTCTAGTCCCATTGATTAACATTATGAGCTGAAAAAAACGCCCAAAAAGGCAACGTCATCTTACGCCCATGTGTATGAGGCCTTAGAGTGGTAGAAAACTCTGGAAATGTTTTTTTTAAAACGGGCCCCTTGCAGATTTGTGCCATAATGCGCTAGTATACACCCCATACTAGCACATTATGACAGGCTCATCTTTCAAATGGAGCTCTCCAGCACTAAACTAACCCTGCTGCTGACGCTTCCATCTCAGCCTCCCTTACGGGTTTGTGCTCTATGGTTGTTTAAATGACGTAATTTCCACGCATGTACATGGGAGCACCATTGTGGCACAGCACTCCCTGCAATCACAACACACTCAGTGTGCCTGAATGCAGAGAGCATGGCGCATGTGCAGTGAGGTTATTGGCTGGAGACAATATGAATATCTTCTAAACGGCACAAGTTAATGAGATATTCACTGCACCTACAGGTCAGGTAAGACTTTTTTCTAAGCTTATCTGTAGGACAACATTAAAAAAAAATGTTTAATACCAGCTAAAGTCATTGTAATCTGTGTTAAAGTGGAATTCCAGGCTAGATCTAACTAAGCTTATAGCGGCTCACACCCCCCTTCTAATTCCAGCTACTCTGCAGTTACCCCACTTATCCACTTCAAGACCTGTCTTTTTTCTGATACTTTTTGTTCACGTTTGTCTCAGTAAAAATCAGTATTTTTTGCTAGAATTGTACTAAGAACCTTCAAACATTATATATTTTTTATCAGAGGCCTTAGAGAATAAAATGATGGGTTTTGTAATTTGTTTATGTCACACGGTATCTTATGCAGTGGATTTTTCAAACTCCAATTTTTTGGGAAAAAATTAATGAATGCTAATGCACACAAACACAATATACAACTCAATTTTTTGTGCTGGTTCGTGATGGTGCTATGCAGAGAAAATAAATGACTAAAATTGTGCATGCTTGAAGAATAGCGACAAGCTATGTCGCCATAGGAGATGATTTAAAAACCCTTTACAGGTTACCAGTTTAGAGTCACAGAGGAGGTCTGGTGCTAGAATCATTGCTCTCGCTCTGATGTTTGCAGCAATACCTCACATGTGTGGTGTGATTCACCGTTCACCTTTGTGCCCGAGCATGTGGGGGGGTGGGGGCGCTTTAATTCTTTTATTATTTTATTATTATTTATTTTGTACAGTTTTTTTTTTAAAAAATTGATCGCTTTTATTTCTGTCACAGGAAATGTAAACATCCCTTGTGATGGCAATAGGCAGTGACTTGTACTGTTTATTGAGCGATCTGGGGTCTATTAGCCACTTAAGGACCGGAAGGATTTCCCCATTAATGACCAGGTCATTTTTTGCGATTCGGCACTGCATCGCTCTAGCTGACAATTGTGCGGTCGTGCAACGCTGTACCAAAACCAAATGTATGTCCTTTTTTCCCCACAAATAGAGATTTCTTTTGGTGGTATTTGATCACCTCTGCGTTTTCTATTTTTTGCGCTATATACAAAAAAAGAGTGACAATTTTGAAAAAAAAAACCCCAATATTTTTTACTTTTTGCTATAATAAATATCAAAAAAGAAAAAAAAAATGGAAAAAAAAACAAATGTATTCATCAGTTTAGGCCGATATGCATTCTGCTACATATTTTTGGTAAACAAATCCCAATAAACGTATATTGATTGGTTTACGCAAAAGTTATCGCATCTACAAACAGGGGATAGATTTATTTTAATAGTAATGGCGGTGATCAGTGATTTTTTGTGGGACTTCAACATTGTGGCGGACAGATCGGACACCTAACATTTTTGACACTTTTTTGGGAACCAGTGACATTATTACCGTAATCAGTGCTATAAATATGTGCTGACATTGTACTAATGACAAGGGGTTAAACCAAGGGGTTAAATGTGCTCCCTGGGAGGTGTTTCTAATGGGGGACTGTGTGACTGGGGAAACACACAGATCCATCTTCCTGCATAGCAGAAAGACAGGATCTGTGTGAGTTCCCCTGACAGAATGGAGATCTGCCTTGTTTACACAGGCAGATCCCCATTCTGTCACTGCGGGGAGCGATCGCAGGTGGCTGGCGGACATCAAGTCCACCCCCCCAGGTGATTGGCTCCCCCACTGACCAGTGGCTGTGCGCACACAAAGGCTCGTTCCCGTGCCGACATACAATGACAGCGATTCTTGGGAACGAGCCACTTTGCCGCAGTAAAACGACGGTGGTTGGTCCGTAAGCGGTTAAACCTCAGATGTATCCTTTACCCTAAGAAACATCTGATCACACCAAGAACGGTGTAACGAAATTGCTTGTTGCTTCCGCTTTCCTATACCCTAGAGCTCATCAAAACCCTTCCGGTCCTCCACCAGCTCCGTGGTATGAAAAAAGCACCGGCTGAACACTTAGGTCTCCCGGTGGGACAGGAGAGCCCCGGGAAATGTGTGGGAGGGGGACAGGGGACATCCTCTCCCTCTGCTTGTAGAAGTGCAAGCAGTTACACTTACCTATTCTCAGGGCACTCCAGTCTGGTCACAAGATCTCCCCAGTGGCTGGCTTCAGGGGATAGGTTGGAGCCCCAAGAATGGCAGGAATGTCTGGACGGTGACATCATCCATATCCATTGTTGGCTGTCCCTCCTCTCCTCTGAAGCCATCTGCTGAGAGCCAATCACATGACCGGATTGGAACGCCCTGAGAATAGGTAAGTAGAAGCATCTTCCTTCTACAGGGTAGTTGGAATAGGAGTTAGGAAGGAGTTTTAGGCTTCATTACATTTAGGCTGGAATTCCACTTTAAGCTGCTTCTTCTTACTACTGAGCAGGGTGGAATCAGAAAAGAGCTCAGCTTCCAACATGCAATACAGTGGGTATTGAAAGTTTGGGCACCCCAGGTAAAAATTTGTATCAATGTGCATAAAGAAGCCAAGGAAAGATGGAAATATCTCCAAAAGGCATCAAATTACAGATTAGACATTCTTATAATATGTCAACAAAAGTTAGATTTTATTTCCATCATTGACACTTTCAAAATTACAGAAAACAAAAAAAATGGCGTCTTCAAAAGTTTGGGCACCCTGCAGAATTTATAGCATGCACTGCCCCCTTTGCAAGGCTGAGACCTGCCAGTGTCATGGATTGTTCTCAATCATTGTCTGGGAAGACCAGGTGATGTCAATCTCAAAGGTTTTAAATGCCCAAACTCATCTGACCTTGCCCCAACAATCAGCACCATGGGATCTTCTAAGCAGTTGTCTAGAAACCTGAAACTGAAAATAGTTGACGCTCACAAAGCTGGAGAAGGCTATAAGAAGATAGCAAAGCATTTTCAGATGTCAATATCCTCTGTTCGGAATGTAATTAAGAAATGGCAGTCATCAGGAACAGTGGAAGTTAAAGCAAGATCTGGAAGACCAAGAAAAATATCAGACAGAACAGCTCACAGGATTGTGAGAAAAACAATTAAAAACCCACGTTTGACTTCACGATCCCTCCAGAAAGATCTGGCAGACACTGGAGTTGTGGTACACTATTCTACTATAAAGAGATACTTGTACAAATATGGTCTTCGTGGAAGAGTCATCAGAAGAAAACCTCTTCTACGTCCTCACCACAAAAATCTGAGTTTGAACTTTGCAAATGAACATATAGACAAGCCTGATGCATTTTGGAAACAAGTTCTGTGGACCGATGAGGTTAAAATTGAACTTTTTGGCCGGAATGAGTAAAGGTACGTTTGGAGAAGAAGGGGCACAGAATTTAATGAAAAGAACCTCTGTCCAACTGTTAAGCATGGGGGTGGATCAATCATGCTTTGGGGTTGTATTGCAGCCAGTGGCACAGGGAACATCTCACGAGTAGAAGGAAAAATGGATTCAATAAAATTTCAGCAAATTTTGGATGGTAACTTGATGCCATCTGTGAAAAAGCTGAAGTTAAAGAGAGGATGGCTTCTACAAATGGATAATGATCCTAAACACACCTCAAAATCCACAGGGGATTACATCAAGAGGCGTAAACTGAAGGTTTTGCCATGGCCTTCACAATCTCCTAACTTCAACATAATTGAAAATCTATGGATAGACCTTAAAAGAGCAGTGCGTGACAGACAGCCCAGAAATCTCAAAGAACTGGAAGACTTTTGTAAGGAAGAATGGGCAAAGATACCTCAAACAAGAATTGAAAGACTCTTGGCTGGCTACAAAAAGCGTTTACAAGCTGTGATACTTGCCAAAGGGGGCAGTACAAGATATTAACTCTGCAGGGTGCCCAAACTTTTGCAGACGCAATTTTTTCTGTTTTCTGTAAATGATGGAAATAAAATGTAACTTTTGTTGACATATTATAAGAATGTCTAATCTGTAATTTGATGCCTTTTGGAGATTTTTCCATCATTCCTTGGGTTCTTTATGCACATTAATACAAATTTTTACCTGGGGTGCCCAAACTTTCCATCCCCACTGTAGGGGCGAGCACAGACACATTATATGGGGTGTGTAAGGAACTATCCTTAAAATTACTTGCTCATCATTGGAAAGAATGAGGTTGAAGTTTTATCCCGATGTATTTAGTGACTTGATCAGTTCATATTTTAAAACTATTTTGCTATACCATTACACCAGAGTTCTTGCTTAATAACAAAGTTGTGGAGGAAATTACAGAAACCTTTCAAAGCTCTAAGACTACTTTGATACTTCAAATTACCTATATAAAGGGCATTTAGGGAGTTGCTTGCAGTGATTTGCAACTATGCTGAAATGATGCCATTACAAGGGAAATATCCTATAATAGTGCCTACTCCATTTCTTACTCTTTCCTGCCATTTTGTACATATTCGTGGAGGATCAGGAGAACTGAAACCAGACAGAGAACTTACTGCATTCTGAAAACTGGAAATATTCTCAACTTTAAAGATATTAAATTGAGGATTATGCTTGACTCTTAAGATAGTAAATCATAGAAAATTAGAATCAGACAATCCTTAACTTTAAATGCAAGGAAATAGATTTGGAAATACTGAAATAACTGTAAGTATTGCAATAGCTGAAATTTCAGACTTCTCCCATTGTATTTATATGGGAACAATACAGGCACTCTACTGTCCCCATGTGTATAAGATACAAAATATTGTGCTGCTGGGCCTTCTCCTTGCTTTACTAATTTAGATCTCCTGACAGGTAAACTTTTTGCAAAGTTCACTGAGAAATGTTAAATAGTGTGACTGGGCAGGAAGCAGTGCACTGCCACCTTAAGCAGCCCATTCAAAATGAGAATAAGCATTAGGCTGCCCATTCAAATCAGAAAATTATTTTTTTTTCACAGTGCAATGCACAGAACAGCATGCCTTGTGCTTTGCTTCTGTGTACTGCAGTGCACATGCATTTTGGAGGTGCAGCTGGAGCAAAGTATATTTGCAATGAATGGCACAACAGCGCACCAATGTACATAGCATGAATTGCAGAGGTATGGCCAAAATTGTAAAAGGCATGCAAGAAAGAATAACATTGTCCAGACCAAACATTTGGTGCGGCAAAATTGTGGTAAAATCAGGAAGCGCTTAAGTGGGCATGGTTAAATAAAACTCAAACTGTTTGTTTGTCACAACTCTGGTCTCAGCCATCACACTTTCTCCCTTGATATTCAGCTCTGCTCATCACATGCAGGTATAGTACCCTTTTTGTCACTGTCTCCTGGGTTTTATTTTCCTTTGGTGGTTGAGCTTTCCACTTGTTGCACTTTTCGGTTTCCCTCACTTCCTTTCTTTCTGTCCTAATCCCAGGACAGTCCCATTAATCCACTCAGCTTATTTATTTTCAGAAGCCCTTCTCATTTTGGGCTAGCTTCTTTGGTCATTTTTTTGCTTCTTGGCTGATGGTGCTCTGGATGTGGCCTTTGTGGGTCATTCGGCCGTCCCCTTCACCTCAGCTCCTGGTAGGGATACCCAATTGGGGTATACCTGGAGGTCATTGTCACACCTCAGTGTGCAGCCATGTCTGTAAGTATTTAGTCATTCCATTTCTCCTCCCTTTTTTTATTTTTTTATTTGCCAACCACTTATTTGTCAATATGGCGATACTATTCTATTAATTACAGTCCATAGTCACGTGTATGCTCCTGAAGAGTGGGTAGTAACGTCCACGAAATGCGTAGAGCCAACATATGCCGTGCCTAAAACCACTAAACAGTGTATAAATTTCATAATTTTTATCATTTTGTGAACCTTGTTGATAATATCATATCATATGTATATTTTTTTTAAATTAGAGGCTGGTTAAGCCCAAATATGTGTGTATATTTATATGTATATATGAATTGCCTACAATGTACAATCAATGAATTTATATTATATATTCTCCTAATCTTCATGATTTTTATATGACAAATTTATTACATACTCTTCCAATCAATACAATTATTATGGTTATGTGCTTCATTTAAAAGTCCCACTGCTCCCTCTTTTGTCTGAAAACTCAAACTTGTTTGCCGAATGTATGGCAAAATATGCCACAGTCCTTGTATCCATCAAATAAAAAGAAATCATTTAACTGCTTTGCAACTATTGAGAGTCTTGAAGACATGTATAGAACTCAGTACAATCATTTTTTTTTTATGAAATGCTTCCATTACATGTACTTTTCTGGAAATTGAAATTAGGAAGAGAGCCAACACTTTTTCTAACCCTATCTTATAGAAGAACTTCATTAACATAGTCAGGGACTGCTTAGCGATGAGCAACTGTGGAGACAATGAACACTTTGGCCAGAAGTATGAAATGTGCAATAAAGGGTGTATAGTGCAGGAGTTAATAAAGCACAGAGTGCTGGGATTAGAAGTACGTACCACATCGATTAACACATTTAGGAGTACATAATGCACAGAGTGCAGGGTTTAGGAGTAAATAATACACAGAGTGCAGGGGTTGGGAGTACATAATACACAGAGTGCAGAGGTCAGGAGTAAATAATACACAGAGTGCATGGGTCAGGAGTACATAATACACAGAGTGCAGGGGTCAGGAGTAGAGTTGATCGAACCCATGGATGTTCGAGTTCGGTGGGTTCGGCCGAACTTCGGAAAAAAGTCCAGGTTCGGTACAGAACTTGACCCGAACTTTATCCCAAACCCCGAACCCCATTGAATTCAATATGGACCCGAATTGTTCAGCACAAAAATTACTGTAAAAGAGTCCTGGAAAGTGCTAGAGGGCTGCAAAATGATTTTAGAACAATAATCTGTCCCTTATAGCAACAGCAGGAACCTGACCCTATAGAACTAGGAGATGATTTTAGAACAATAATCTGTCCCTCTAAGAAGTAGACTCTACCTTTTCCAGTCAGATCTTTCTGTAATGCAGGATGAGATCTGCAATCTGTCCCTAAAAGCAGTAGTAGTAGTAATCTCTACCTATCTATCTATCTACAATCTGTCCCTAAAAGCAGTAGTAGTAGTAATCTCTACCTATCTATCTATCTGCAATCTGTCCCTCACGGCACCGGCAGCATCCTCTCCCTACACTACCCAGAGAGCATGTGATATGCATCACTGTGACTCCAGCCTCATATAGAGTCTGGGTCACATGATGCACTGGTCAATCACAGCCATGCCATTAGTAGGCATGGCTGTGATGGCTTCTAGGGAAAACCAGTGAAACACTTGTTGATTGGCTGCCATGCAGCTATTCAACATGCATGATCAAAATACCAGAACCCAAAACTCGAACCCAAACTTTTTTCAAATGTCCGGGTTTGGGTCCGGGTCCCAGACACCCCAAAGTTCGATACGAACCCGAACTTTACAGTTCGGGTTCGCTCAACTCTATTCAAGAGTACAGAATACACAGAGTGCAGGGGTCAGGAGTACATAATACACAGAGTGCAGGGGTCAGGAGTGCATAATACACAGAGTGTATAGGTCAGGAATACATAGTACACAATGTTCAGGGGTCAGGAGTACAAAATACACAGAGTGCATGGGTCAGGAATACATAGTACACAATGTTCAGGGATCAGAAGTACAAAATACACACAGCGCAGGGGTCAGGAGTACATAATACACAGAGTGCAGGGGTCAGAAGTACATAATACACAGAGTGCATGGGTCAGAAGTACATAATACACAGTGTGCATTGGTCAGGAATACATAGTACACAATGTTCAGAGGTCAAGAGTACATAATACACAGTGTGTAGGGGTCAGAAGTACATAATACACAGAGTACAGGGGTCAGGAGTACATAATACACAGTGTGCCGGGGTCAGAAGTACATAATACACAGAGTACAGGGGCCAGGAGTACATAATACACAGTGTGCAGGGGTCAGGAGTAGAGTTGAGCGAACACCTGGAAGTTCGGGTTCTGCTGGTCCGTCCGAACTTCGTGACAAAGTCCGGGTCCGGGTCCGGACGGAACCCGAACGATCCAGGGGTAACTAAAGTTACCCCAAGCAACAGGCACGCTAGCAAGCCCAAGGCAGGCCTGGGCCTGGGCCTGAAACAGTGCTTCAAGCCTGCCTGGTCGTCTTGGGCTTGAAGGTCCACAAGCGAGTTGAGATGAGGACTGGGGACGTGTGACACATAATACATGAGGACCGGGGACATGAGACACATAATACATGAAGACTGGGGCCGTGTGACACATAATACATGAGGACTGGGGACATGAGACACATAATACATGAAGACTGGGGATGTGTGACACATAATACATGAGAACTGGAGACTTGTAACACATGATACATAAGGACTGG